>JAVJAQ010004855.1:0-30506 GCA_032362365.1 Zygogramma bicolorata | reverse complement strand
ATATCTGCTGGCTATATATGTTCATAGGTTGATAAGCAACATATTTGGTTATTTATCATTATCAATAAAACAGTCGTGAAATTATAGTTTCATAACCATAACTGATCTCACCATTGAAATCGACAAGATTTCAATACTGCAATCCAAACAAGGATATAACTTCGGATAATAATTAAACTGAGATACTGAAATGTGAAACGTGAACATTCATCTTCATTCTTTGTTTTCAATTCAAATCCCAACCCCTTTCAGCTAACCTTCATGAAGTTCAAACGACCACGGAATCCTTGTCGTCTTAACCTTTGATCCAGCCTACTTCATCCCCTAATTCCCGCCCACGATAAATCAAGAAGGTGACAAAACGACGCCGCACCACGACATTCATCGCCAGGAAGTTTTTCCTTGACTCGCGCCTCTGTCTCGGAACATATGCTAAAGTCGGTGATGCTAGACCCTTTTTTGTACTTTCGGATAAATGACGAACATCCTCCGCATTCCGGTTCTCTTCTCTCGTTCAATTCCACGAGATGGTTATCGTTACGCACGTTCATTTGTTGAAACATGTTAATTCTTTTTTCAGTTGCTGTACACCAGGATCGCCGTCTGCCTTTGGAACAGCTCCGAGCAGCTCAAAAAACAACTCGACGCAACCAATAACAGCAATCAGTATCAGGGATTATGCAGGAAACAATCTAGTCGATATAGCAAGAAGGTGGGATATCTTTCGTAGGATTTACCTTTTTTGAACTAATCAAATTATAATCGAGTTTTATTTGAGATTTGGCATCCTTTGCAATTATCACTCCACAAGAACCAAATAATATACATTTGTTTTGTTCAAGCAATATTCTTTGTTCTTCCATACTTCCAGAATTGCTTGAAGTTCTCGTTGATGACATGAACTCGTTTATCAGGAGTTTGAATTCTCAGAAATACTCATGTAGCCAGTTATAAATCTCCGATTTTCAAATCTGGCAATAAAACGTATATTGAGAATTATAGGCCAATATCTATTATGTGTGCCCCAGCTAAATTATTCGAGCATATTGTATACAACAGACTATATAAGTTTGTCGAAAGGTATATCAGGGCAGAGCAAAACGGTTTTGTAAGAAATAAATCTATTGAGTCAAACTTGTTAACTTTCACTCACAAAGCATACGAGATACTTGAAAACAAATCTTAACTGGATACTATCTATACAGACTTCCAAAAAGCATTCGATAAAGTAGACCATGATATCTTATTGTTGAAGATGAGTCATTATGGATTAACTGAAAATACTCTCAAATTGTTCAAGAGTTATTTGGAAAACAGAGATTCATATGTTAAATATCATGGTTCATATTCAAGAAAGTTTGAAATTACTTCTGGAGTCCCACAAGGATCAAATTTGGGTCCCTTGTTTTTTGTTCTTTTTATAAATGATTTGCCAGCAGTACTGAAATTCTCAGAATGTCTAATGTTTGCCGATGACCTAAAAATTTATAAACAAGTGCAAACAGTGAGGGATAGTGTGATGCTACAAAAAGATCTGGACAGGGTTTATGAATGGAGTTGTGAGAATAAATTATTTTTTACTATTGATAAATGTTCAGTAATGTCGATTACGCGCAAAAGGGGCCCTAGTCTCTTCAGTTATGAACTGAATAGGATACCTCTTGAAAGAAATATAGAAATAAAAGACCTAGGAATTACATATAATAATACATTATCATTCAAGACTCATATAAGGAATATTACAAGAAATGCAAATAAAATGTAAGGATTTATTATCAGACAAACTAGAAATTTCAAGAATAACCATTCGATCAAGCTACTGTACTATACATTGGTTAGCAGTAAATTGGAATTCGGATCAAATATATGGTTCGGCGAGTATCACTTCACATTACATGAATTGGAAAAAATTCAGAATAAATTTTTAAGATATCTTTACTTCAAAAAATATCACGTATGGCCAGACTACCGTTTAGTGAGAACATCTCATTTGAGGAATGAATTCAAGATACTATCTCTACAAAATAGGCGCAAAATATGTGTAATATCATTTCTCTACCGGCTCATTAATAATAGAATAAGCTCACCTCATTTATTATCGTTGGTTAATTTTCACATTCCAGCTAGAAGGACGAGATTAAATACAATGTTTTATATACAAAATTTCTGTTCCCTAGGTGCCCCGCTTGCAGGTATGTTACGTCTCGCAAATGAATTGAATGTAATAATTGACATAGATTGGACGGATACTCTTAACAAATTTAAGGAAAAAGTAATAACACGGTTAGTGGCAATGTCTTTGTGGGATCATAGCACTTGGGTCGACCCCGGCAATATCTGACATATATTTTTTTATATATATATATATTTTTTTTCTGTTTGAAAATATTAAATTGTAATTAATAAGGTCATCCTTGTAATTAGACCTATGGTCTGTTAGGGTGAATAAATGAATAAATAAATAAATAAAAAACTCTCTCGAACGTGATTCTCGCGGGACGAACGTAGCGACAGAAACTAGGATAATCGAGTTAAACAAAACGAAATGTTTTATCATGCTACATACATGATGATGTTCACTTTTGATACTTTCATCTTCTTTGGACGTTCATATATAGTATACAAAATTTCTCAAGATTTAGGTATATTCACAATATCGCTTGTCGTTTTTCGCAAGTTTGTGAGTTCCGGGCCGCAACGAGTAATGAATATTTTTCCAAAGACACAAAAATGGAAATGGTTTTCGAATGATACAAAAAATTAGAAAAGAAACGATCTGCATTCTAAATGATATTCATAAAAAATTATCAGAAATACTAATGGAAAACTGTGAAATGAAATAAGCTATGTGTGCCTAATTCAGTTGGGAGATGTATGAAAATTTTCAGAGCTCGCGTCTAACCACTCGTTGTCTGCCAACCGAATCAAAACTTCATTGAATTGAATTCAGTCAGAAATTCGAAATCATCTACTCATTTATATATATATATATATATATATATATATATATATATATATATATATATATATATATATATATATATATATATGTTCGGATAGGTTTCCGCGGTCAGTTGTGTGTTGTTGTTGAGTTCGGGTTGAACCGCGTCTGGAGTTTTGTTCTCGACGTTTCGGCTCCGATTTTGGAGCCATTTTCGAGAGGTGAATGTGACTTCACGCTGAGGTCTCAATCTGCCTACTCCTCAGGTGTTGTCACAGGGGGCAAGGGTTTGTGACTTGACGCCGGGGCCTCAATCTGCCTACTCCCCAGGTCTCGTCACGAGTTCTTTCTAAGGTCTCAATCTGCCTACTCCTTAGATCGAACTGAGGTATCGAGGGATGTTGGGTAGGATTTATAGCAGCGGGTGCTACTAAAGGACCGTCGGATATCTTGGTGGGGACTGGGCATCTGGAAATTAGGGGTTTCCATGCAATTGGAAGTCTCTGGCCGTCGTCACGTTTATTTAAGCAGGAAGGTCGCTTCTCGATTTCGATGGCCTCGCGAAATATACGAGCTTGTAGTGTTTTTGCTGTGGCGATGGTCTTAGTGTTCGCAAAGTCTATATTGTGTCCTGTCTCTTGATGATGTTTGGACAGAGCTGAAGATGGGTCTGATTTTCGGACAGCAAGTTGATGTTCGTATACTCTACTTGTCACACGTCTGTTGGTCTGGCCTACATATGTTCTATGGCAATCAGAACATGGTATTTCATATATACCCTATGATTCGTTGACAATTTTGTCCTTGGGGGAGCGGAGGAATGTGGAGATTTTGTTGCTGGCTGTAAATATCGTTTTTATGTCCTGTTTTTTGAGAATTCGGCTGATTTTGTCAGTAACACCTTTAATGTAGGGAAGAAAAGCTTTGTGGGGAACGTTGTTGTCTGTTGGGTCTCTGGGAATGGAATGAGAAGTTTGATGGCGGCCGATGGATCTGTCAATTTGATGGTCTGTGAATCCATTTTGAAGAAGGGCTGATTTGAGTTGGGCTAGTTCCTGTGGTTTGTTATGGAGGTCTGTGAGGTTGATGGATCTGTGGATGAGGGAATTCACAACGGAATTGGTTTGTGCTGGATGATGGTGGGAGTTTGCGTTAAGGTATCGGTTTGTGTGTGTTGGTTTCCTGTAGACCGTGTGGGTGAAGGAGTCATTGGTTTTTGTGATGAGGACATGACATGACTGGTTAGACGCGAGCTCTATAACTCTATATAGTATAACCGCGTCTCGAATCGTTCTTCTATCGATGTTTCGGCTCCCACTTCGGAGCCATTGACAAGAATTCTTCGCAACTAGGTGCCAAGGTGTATGTCTCCTCAACCCCCAACTCCCATCTCGACTAAGTGAAGACTGTGGTTTTGTGTATCGAGGAATGATATTTATAATTATATGAGAGTCCGACGATGTTATATTAACCATCCCAATACCTCGCTGATATCATGTTTC
Source organism: Zygogramma bicolorata (assembly GCA_032362365.1). NCBI lineage: Eukaryota > Metazoa > Arthropoda > Insecta > Coleoptera > Chrysomelidae > Zygogramma > Zygogramma bicolorata. The sequence continues at coordinate 26,063 of JAVJAQ010004855.1, read as the reverse complement.
AAATTTGACATTTCCTCTCTTATTGACTGCGAAAACGAATAACTTTCCTGACACCAATATAGAAAATAAATTATTGATGTGAAAACAAAAGTGGAGTTTCTCTTGAACAACTGATTTTTCATACGAAATTTGGATTTTCTAGGAGGTTCGTGTTTTGATGTCAGAACCAGAAAAAAAAATCTACTTCAACACTTACGGTAGATATGACTGAAATTTTTTCAGGAAAAAGGTGTATTCGTGGTAATTTGATAGTCCTGTTCACGAATCAGAGTTTTGAGCCAATTTTGCGGGCGGGCAGTGTATATCACTTTGGCTAATGCATTTTGAACATTATCATCAATCTACCTTGATCATTACCGAACATACGGTGGTGTTTCTATAAGAAGTGACACAAATTCTGATGAGTTCGTAGTGAGTTGGTAGTTCTGAACACGTATCTGGAGGAATTTTCAGCTTGTACTTATCAAGCGATTGCATTGCTTTCTATCATTTCCAAAGTCATAGAAAAAGCAATCAATCTGCCTACTCCTTAGATCGAACTGAGGTATCGAGGGATGTTGGGTAGGATTTATAGCAGCGGGTGCTACTAAAGGACCGTCGGATATCTTGGTGGGGACTGGGCATCTGGAAATTAGGGGTTTCCATGCAATTGGAAGTCTCTGGCCGTCGTCACGTTTATTTAAGCAGGAAGGTCGCTTCTCGATTTCGATGGCCTCGCGAAATATACGAGCTTGTAGTGTTTTTGCTGTGGCGATGGTCTTAGTGTTCGCAAAGTCTATATTGTGTCCTGTCTCTTGATGATGTTTGGACAGAGCTGAAGATGGGTCTGATTTTCGGACAGCAAGTTGATGTTCGTATACTCTACTTGTCACACGTCTGTTGGTCTGGCCTACATATGTTCTATGGCAATCAGAACATGGTATTTCATATATACCCTATGATTCGTTGACAATTTTGTCCTTGGGGGAGCGGAGGAATGTGGAGATTTTGTTGCTGGCTGTAAATATCGTTTTTATGTCCTGTTTTTTGAGAATTCGGCTGATTTTGTCAGTAACACCTTTAATGTAGGGAAGAAAAGCTTTGTGGGGAACGTTGTTGTCTGTTGGGTCTCTGGGAATGGAATGAGAAGTTTGATGGCGGCCGATGGATCTGTCAATTTGATGGTCTGTGAATCCATTTTGAAGAAGGGCTGATTTGAGTTGGGCTAGTTCCTGTGGTTTGTTATGGAGGTCTGTGAGGTTGATGGATCTGTGGATGAGGGAATTCACAACGGAATTGGTTTGTGCTGGATGATGGTGGGAGTTTGCGTTAAGGTATCGGTTTGTGTGTGTTGGTTTCCTGTAGACCGTGTGGGTGAAGGAGTCATTGGTTTTTGTGATGAGGACATGACATGACTGGTTAGACGCGAGCTCTATAACTCTATATAGTATAACCGCGTCTCGAATCGTTCTTCTATCGATGTTTCGGCTCCCACTTCGGAGCCATTGACAAGAATTCTTCGCAACTAGGTGCCAAGGTGTATGTCTCCTCAACCCCCAACTCCCATCTCGACTAAGTGAAGACTGTGGTTTTGTGTATCGAGGAATGATATTTATAATTATATGAGAGTCCGACGATGTTATATTAACCATCCCAATACCTCGCTGATATCATGTTTCAAATTTGACATTTCCTCTCTTATTGACTGCGAAAACGAATAACTTTCCTGACACCAATATAGAAAATAAATTATTGATGTGAAAACAAAAGTGGAGTTTCTCTTGAACAACTGATTTTTCATACGAAATTTGGATTTTCTAGGAGGTTCGTGTTTTGATGTCAGAACCAGAAAAAAAAATCTACTTCAACACTTACGGTAGATATGACTGAAATTTTTTCAGGAAAAAGGTGTATTCGTGGTAATTTGATAGTCCTGTTCACGAATCAGAGTTTTGAGCCAATTTTGCGGGCGGGCAGTGTATATCACTTTGGCTAATGCATTTTGAACATTTGCATCAATCTACCTTGATCATTACCGAACATACGGTGGTGTTTCTATAAGAAGTGACACAAATTCTGATGAGTTCGTAGTGAGTTGGTAGTTCTGAACACGTATCTGGAGGAATTTTCAGCTTGTACTTATCGAGCGATTGCATTGCTTTCTATCATTTCCAAAGTCATAGAAAACGCAATCAATTGAAAGCTTATCAAATCTCCTAATAAATCAGGAATAATTAATGATCCACAGAATGGATTTCGCCATCAAAGATCAACCAATGACTCAATGACGTGTTTCTTCTGTTTGGCAGCAGTCTATCAAAAAAATCGGAGAAACGTTAGCTGTTGCACACGACATTTCAAACGCTTTCGATCGAGTTTGGCATCGGGGTCTCCTTTCTTGATTGCCGTCTTATAGTTTGCCTCCTCAGTTGTGTGTTTTGTGGAAGAGTCTCTCGTCTGATAGGTCTCTGTATGTGTTTGTTGATGGAGTCTCGTCTGATATTCTCCCAATAAATCCAGGCGTTTCACAGGGTTCAGTTCTGGCACCGGGGAGTTGTTGTGATGTTTTGCGGACGACAAAATTCTTCATACTAGTTTCTCTGCCAGAGTCCCTATACCAGCAGAGAAATATTTACGTCAATAGAAATAACGATGATTCGACAAGAATAATAAAATTGGGTTAGTATGAAATTGGTGGAATTCAATGCTGGGTGAACCCAGGCATGTCTCTTCTCAAAGAAATCCGATATATAATTATCTAGTATCTCAATGCAATGCATTACGATCAGTAATAATCTTTCATGGAAAAACCATGTGTGTTCGATCGCTATAGGTGCTTCCCAGAAGCTTGTATTTCTATTTCGTGGCAAAAAATATTCCACTTCTCGTCAGCTTCTAATGATCTACAAGGATCAAATACGACCTGTCTTGGAATATAGTTCTCTAGTATGGAGCTCGGCACCAAAACATTGAAGCTTCTTGATTCTATTCAGAGAAAGGCAATGTGTCTTGTTGGTGATTCTTCACTAACAGACTCCCTTACTTCGTTGGAGCATCGTAGAAGGGTCGGAGACTTGTCACTCTTCTATAGATACTTTCACGGTCGGTGCTTTTTCTGCATTGACATCAATCGTTCCATCTTTGGCAGTATATATACGGATGACCCGACGAGTACGGAATTCCCACCCCTTTGTTATGAGCTTGGAGACCTGCTGAACCTCTCTCACTCAGGAATCTCCTTTCAATGTAACAGTTGAACTCTGGAACCTCTTGCCGAGAGAGGTATTTCCTGAGACTTACAAACTTCAAAAATTCAAAATGAATGTTAATTCGTTTCTCCTCTGTCCTTCGAATCACTTTAAAGAGCTTTTCTTTCCGGTGAATCTGCATATAAAAAAAACTGTTTCACTCGTAATATCCTGATAACTATCGCGATCGGTCACTGCTTTCATCTGATTGGAATGAAACATTATCAGCAGCTGATTAACTTGTTCACGTCCTGTTTGAATTCAATAGCGAGAACTATCGAGGGTTTGCAAAATTCTATCCAGTACATATCATACTGTTATGAATCTCCTAGCGCTCTCCTAGCGCCGACCCTGACGAGATCGTAAACGCAGATGAGGGATCGCGTCGTAGCGAACGTCATTTTCCAAGAACCCGTAAATCGCGTGTGGAGAATTCGCAAAGATTCTTCATAGGCGTACGCAGGTATATATACGGGAGAGACTTCGTCGCAGGCAGAGTTAGTTAAGTGGCAAGTTCTTATTCAGAGCTAGGTGGAGCGAGTTTAGTGGAGCTAAGTGGAGAAAGCTTTGTTATTGCTAAGTGCAGGAGTTGAAGTGTAGAATTCTTATAACAGAGTTTGTATTAGAGTTTTTCAGAGTGTTTAGTATAGAGCGTTGAAAAGTTAGCAGAGCGATTTAAGTGATTTTTTTTTGTTTTGTGTTGTGACAAAGAGTTATAATAAAAGTAGTTTGGTGTTGTTTGGAGTTTCAATCGACGAACCCAGAGGAAATATCGTAACAGTGGTGTCAGAAGTAAGATTTTGCAACGATATATCGTGAAAATACATTGTACAAAATTTCTTGAATTTATAGTTATATTCAATTAATTTGGATTTGATTTATCTGTTAGAGTAGTTCATACTCATCTCCTGATGGTAATAATAATTATTCAATAAAGAAATTACATGGGATGATGTGACCAGCAGTGGAACGAATTTATCATCAGGTAGCTCCTAATCAGGAGTTTCATTTAGGTATTCCTTTACAGGGTAGGGTAGGAGTTCAATAAGAACTTCAAAAAGGGTTTTTTCACTGCCTGATGAACTGTTTAGTTTTGATATTCGGTGGTGAATTGTCGAACAATAGTCATATACATCAGTATTTTGGAACAGAAAAAAAGAGAAACAAAATTCAATACATATTTCGCAAAATTCCCGTAGTGCAGAGCGATGGTATAAGGAATGATTCTCCGAGAGGTGGCGGCAAAATGTCAAAAAAAATTTATGTGTATCTACAAAGTTGCTTCTTCAGAATTTATTCAACCAAGCTTGGGTTGAAGGAAACGAACCTGTTGATGAAACAAATATTTTGGTTCAAATTTTCGTAAATCCAGGAATATGATGAAGAGCAATAATAAGAGACTGTGATCTACCGAATGTTGCTGTCAATGAAATTATTGGGAGACGCGGATAACATGATTATAAATACGAAACCGTCCAAAAGCTCAATGTATGGGCGAGTGTCGTGTTAATCGGTAGTGGTCAACTGTGCTCTGAATAAATATTATTGTGTTTACCGGATATCAATTATTGTGTTCCTTCCTTTGATATGAAGTCTACTACTGAGAACTTCCCAAATTATATAGATGAGTGACAATAACGATGGTGGACCTCCGATAATGAGTATTCTACCCTACCACCCGTACGAGCGAAGCAAGAGGATAATAATATGGACATGTATAGCTCCTCCTCTGGGTATACAGGGTATTATGCAATCCTATACTGTAATGGATTCTTTGTTAGATGAAAACAACAAGTCACATTCAAGAGATAATTTTTGAGGTTGAGTACGATCAGCAGAAAAAATATTAAACAAATGTTTTTTGGAATAGGCCGAATGATTTAGGTTCTTTTCACGTATATGTGGAAATGATTTAATAATCATACGCACTGAATGTGGGTGATATCATACTTTCACATTTCTCTGAAATTGATAATTAAATATCGGCTAATGATTCGATAAGTAGAAACAGAGTTCGTTTCAAACTGAAGGATTATTAAACAGACAACTATCTCGTAGTTCGAACAAAGAGCAAATTATTTTGAAGAAAACAATTTGGACTTGGTATGTTCCTAAATTCATTTTGATGAGAGGAGGTATTATAAGAGATATAGACTCAGGTTTTTCGGACGAATCCTTGAAAAACAAAATAAAATCATTTGATAGCGACTGCTCTTTTGAAGTTGTCAATGTCAAAAGATTTCATAGAACAATGAAATAGAGTCAACAAGTACAATATGTTCCCACGAGGCCATGTATCATTCATTCAAAGCACAAACTTTGCCAGAATAAATAAGTATAAATAAGGCTTTTTTTTTCTCGTAGAAGCCGTCTGACCTGTCCTTCACTGCCAGGTCCAGAAAGCACTCCAGCCTCTAGGGCTAATTGCGCTTTGTTTTCCTATACTTTATGACACCCATTCCAATAACCTTGTCCCCTGCACAAGTTTGTGCCGGTTTATTGCTGGGTGTTTGTCATATTCTACTGGATCCAAAATTGGTTTTCCATATATTTGTTGCCTTTTATGATCCAGAGCCTGACATTCGAAGAGTATGTTTCGATCTGTCTCTGTCCCTTTGTTACATTGTCTGCAGCTAAGGTCGCCGTTGTACAGCACTATCTTATTCAGAAGTCCTTTGAGTGGACAGTGTCCATTCAACAGCCCTGTTATAACCATTATCTGATTCCTGTTACACTGAAGCAGGTCTTCGGTCTTTTCCTTCGACAGTTCTTTCATGAAAGTTCTTCCGTGAGCGCTACTGGGTAGATTTTTCCAGTAATCTATATGTTTTGTTCTCACCAAATTCCTAATGTGATTCGGTACCGGTGTTTTGGTGTTGATGATCCTTGACTCGCAAGCTCATCGGCATTTTCATTGCCTGCGACAACTGGGTGACCTGGGACCCATTGTAGAGTCATTCTATTATGGTCTGCCAGATGTTTCAGTTCCACGCGACATAGATGTCACTCTGATTTATTTCAATGCCCTGAGTGAAGCTCGACTATCTGTGAAAATATGGATCCTTCCATTTCGTTGGGACCTCAGATCGATTGTTTTCGCACATTGGAGTATAGAATAAATTCCTACTCAAAAACAGATGTGTAATGTCCGAACGGGTAACTGTACCCTAGGTTCCTCCCTAAATAAGGTACTGAAGGTCGAAATATATCAGCTTGAAGTGTTGTTAAGCTTCAAGTGTCTGAGGTTTGGTCATTCAGGTAAACAATGCAATAGTTAACCGAGATGTTGAAATGTAAAGGGGAGCATAATTCCCAAGATTGGAAAGTAGCGAATATAACACCTTCATGTTTGAGCTGTCAATTAGTTGTGAATTATTTCACAACTAATTTATCTGCCTGTTCAAAATTTACAAAACAAAAGCTTATGAATGAAATTATTTCAAACCTACACTTGCACGTTCATGATGCGAATGAACAGGTCAGTAAATCAATGTATGCAAATCTAACAAAGTTGAACCCAGTAACTACGCCGACTTCACAACTGATCATAACTTTACCCCACTCCATTCTCGATCAACTGAGCTGTTCTTCCCGACCTGATACCTCTCTCCAGATATACACCAGGTACACTGATCATATGCAGAATACTCACCCAGTTGGTGACAAACAAGGTATTAACATACATAAACCCTCTAGTCCAGTGTCCAATGATGACGAAAATGAAAAGCCATTACTCAAGTACCATCTTCTGGTGATATTTTGAATAATCCATCATATTTGGAGAATATTAATTCGTCAAGTTCTAGTTCACAAGGTGTTCTTGCAGATGGCAATCTCATAAAGATAGTTTCAGAATTGGTTTTGATGATAATCAGTCAAATCAAGTAAACGAATAACTTTGAAATCCCAAATACAGAGTAAGAACTCTTTATCTGTTGGCGGTTGAATATAAATATTTCATCATATTGGCAGATTCAACTGAGAATAATGTGCTATTGCTGAAAAAAACCTTCAAATAAAACAAAAAAACACAATTGGGTGAAAGATTGCGAGAGCCTCACCCAATTCACTCTGATAAAAGATGTCTGAAATAAGGTGAACCAATACAGAAGACAAAACAAAACACGCCCTGTAGACCCAGATGCAGAATGGATTCATTATTTTCACCGCAGTTTATCTTCCCCTTGGGTTGAAAACGCCGTTAATTTTTACGATACCGTCTCATGTGTTGACAGAGATACAGAAAGACTTATGAATCCTTCCAGAAAATGATACTTGACAGAGTTCTGAAAATGAAACATAGCGCTGTGGGAAAAGATGATATCTCATATTCGATAATATACCAACTTCCAGAAAGACACCTCGAAGCACTTCTCAAGATATTCAATGAGAGGCAGCGATACCCGAGGATTAGAGGAATTATATTATTGTCCCTATTATAAAGCCAGGTGAAATAGCTGAGAATCCTGAATACTATCGGTCTATTTCGCTTGGTTCATGCATGTTGAAAGCCTTGGAAAGAATAGTCAAGAATAGATTAAAGCATTAGTTGGAATTGATGAAAAAATTCCCCCTCTCTCACACTGGTTTTAGAAAAGGAAGATCTACCATAAATGCCACAACAGCTCACATTGTGGATGTACTCAACGGATTCACTGAGAATAATCACTTTATCGCTGTTTTTCTTGATATAGAATCAGCATATGATACTGTCAACATGGATACTTCCGAATATGCCAATAGGATTGACGAAACAAATGAATGATGAAATGTATTACTGATTTCCTAATATTCCACGAGAAATATTCACTTGAAGCCAATGAAATCCTCAAATCAACTCAAACTTCAAAATTAGGACTCCGTCAGGGTAGTATACTCAATTCTTTGTTGTATATAATATTCACTATGAACGTAAATAGTAGTGCACTACCAGGCACCAAACTGATTCAATTTGCCGGCGATATCGTTCTTCACGCTACAGCCAGAATTATAGATAGAGAACTCAAATATTGCCTCCATTATCCATTTGGAGAATGGGATGAATGTCAACGGACTTACTATATCCAGGCATAAATCGGAAATTGGTATATTTTAAAGAAAAGATCAATTCCCGAGGGACCAATTAGTCTAGTGAACTTGAATCTACCCGTTGGCAGTTCCACTGGATATCTTCGAGTAATTTCAGACAGGAAACTCAATTGGAGAGGCTATACCAATCACATAATGAGGAAAACGTAGGGTGTAATGAATATAATTAAGGCATTTCGTAGAGCGGGTTGAGGCTCGGATCCGAATATGACTTTATTATTTTATCGAACAACGATAAGACCCATAATCGATTATAGGAGCCATCTTTATGGAAATGCAGGTTGAACGATTATGAATGAAATGGAAGTGAATTTGTGTGGATTATCTCAACTCAACACCTATCAACATAATGGAGGTTGAAGTATTAGAACCTCCTTCAGAAGAGAATTCATTAGTGACAAATTTCTAGCGAAGGTTATGTCAAGGAAAGCAGATTACGTGAATACTGGTTGAGTAAAAGTCTCCCGCTGCTGGTAGAGACTTACACGAAATTATCTTAATTTTTGTAATGGCCTTCCCTGTTTCTCCGGAGAATTCAAAAAATCATTTTCCGGAAACTAAACATTGTTCTCTTAGAGCTGTCGGTGCTCGATTCGAACCGAATCTTGAACGGAATGGTAAATAATAAATGGCCTAACGCACAACATCTTCACGGATGAATCGAAACTGAATCAGTCAACAGGGTATGTTATTATCCTCAGAATATAGTGTATTGTGATAATTTCTGACTCCCCCAAGAATCTTCAATATACATTGCTGAAATAATTGCCATTTTACAAGCCATGTACTATATCTCCACTATGCCACATCAAGAATTACTGTATGTTCAGACAGTAAAATTGCACTGGATTAGTTTGGATGTACTCATTCGTGTCAACATCTCACGCATCTGTAGGTTGTTTTATTGAAAGCTTACCAGGGTATCAGAGTATCCGGGAAAAAAATTATTTTGTCCTCGATACGAGGAGACAGTGGAATAAGAGGTGATGAGATAGCGAATTCACTTGCAAAAAAGCATGTACATATCCTTTCCTGGAACATCTCTTTTCTCATACAGACATTCAAAATATTGTTTTGAATCAATATTAAATCGAAATTTCATTATTACCATCAATAGGTTTAGATGCAACCACGCTTTGTTCACCCTTTACAAATACCGAATCGAAAATGCAGATGATCCGTATTTTCTTTGTGAGGAAGGTGACCTCCACATCATGTTGGAATACCCTCTCAACTGAGATACCACCCAATTATTGAATGAATGTCAAAACTCAAACTACAGATACCTTGTGATTTGAATACTATTCTGTTTTCTGGAGATACAATCGTTCTTTCAATTTTATACAATCATATTGAACGATGTGAAATGAAAATGTACACTTCTGGTCTCTTTATACTTGTGAATAAGCGATGGAAAAAAAATAAAAAAAAAATTGTCACAACGTTTCGCAAAGTCTCATTCGCCATCTTCTAGGTGATGATTGAGTTTCGACCTCCGAACTCGAAAACACAATTGATCGTACTTCGTCCGTGAGAATCTTCATGCTGATATATATATATATATATATATATATATATATATATATATATATATATATATATATATATATATATATATATATATATATATATATAAGGAACGAAAAAAACAAAAAACTTTACAGATATAGTGTTTACTGCGTACCATGTGACTATCTTTAACTATTCGTTAATTATTAGCATAAATGTATGGTTAACTAATGTTAATGTGGCTCCCGAGGTGGTTCCCATCGCAACGCCCCATTGAAAGCTGAGTGATTGAATTTCTGAATTGTTTTTGTTTTGACAGATTGGCAAATAATTTCATACGCAAGCCATTCATCAGAATAAAAAAAAGGAAAGAATTATTGAGATAATTGATTTCCTTTTTCAGACGAAATTAATTCACCGAATGGATACTAGTTTAGTTTGAATTCTATTTTTATTTTTCTTATGTTAATCAGATTTTGAGAAAATCTTTAGAGTCATGTTGATGACTTTTTTATGAATATATTGAAGAAAATATTTCCCTACACTCATCAATTTCTCATTCACTTTTCAAAAACGTAAGAGAAATAAGAACAGAAGAGAATGTGTTTCCAGATAGTTGGAATTCTCTGCCTGTCATCATATTTATTTGTGCAGAAAGCGAGACTAGAGCCGTTGACCATCTGCATTGAAGCCGACATGTTGGCTGCGTTATATGGATTAGGTCTTTGCTATCTGTCTCCATGGATCCGAAAGCCCACACACCTTCCTCAATCACCATAACAATATCCACTCCGAAATAAAATTCACCATGGAAATGAAGACGAACAGTGCTATTCCTTTCTCAGATTTCCATATAACAAAATCTAACAATTACTTCACTTATACTGTCTACCGAAAACCCACGCATACCAATAGATATGTCAATGACAACTCCCACCAACATCCGGCCCAGGAGAGATCCGTACTGAATTCTCTCATCAACAGATCTATCAAACTCATAGACAACCACAATAGACCCAGTGAGCTGAAAAAGCACACATCCGCCTCTCTTCAAAACGATTATTCATACCTTCACATCCAGAGAACCATTTAACGCCAACAAACCCGTTTCTCGCATCCCAAACCACCGGAAAATCCGGCTGGAAGCCCGAAAGCTTTCCTTCCTTTCATCTGGAGAGTCACTGATAAAGTGACATCAATACAGTTTCCGCAGCAAAAAATCAAATATGCACTTTCCTCCGTTCACCTAAAGATATAATACCCAACAAATCACTAGGAATTTATGAAATTCCTTGTCACAACTGCCCGGGAAAAAACATAGGACAGAAGAACCGACGAGTATCGAACTAGCAGTACGTAATTCGGACATAACCTCGACTCTCTTCAAACATCACCACGAAACCAGACAAAATTGACTTAAACAATACGAAGACCATGGCCACAGCAAAAACACTCCACTCCAGAACAATTCGCGAAGCAATAGAAATCGAAAAACGTCCTCAATGCCTCAACAAACGAGACGACTCACAAAGGCTTCCCAATTTCTGGAAACCGTTTTCATCCCATCGAACAAATCCTTTTCAAACCAAACTTACATCGGGTCCGACCACATGTTCAACATCGTCAGACCCTCATATAGCTATAAATACCATTCCTCTATCTACAAAACCACAGTCTTCACTTTGTCAAGATGACAGTTGGGTGTTAAGGAGACGTAGACTTTGACATCAAGTCGCGAAGAAGTCTTGATAATGTCTCCAAAGTGGGAACCGAAACGTCGACAGAAGAACGATTCCAGACGTTCAACCGGGGGTATGCAGTCAATAACATGGATTTTGAACAAAGGTTAAAGGACAGTATGTTTTCCGAATTATCATATAACGGATAGATGTTTCAGTATCTTTATCGCATTGGAGTTGGACTGATTTGAGTCAAACCGAGGTACGTGTAACATCATCTGCTAATCAGAATTCATATTTTTGCTATATTCAGGAGGGAAGAATCAAGCATTATCTCATACTGACAATTCCTGTAGATAACATTTGATCTACACACAATGCATTCTGGAATGAAGTTTATTCCCCTTCCTACGTATCAAGCTCCTTCCCTGACAACATTACTTCATTTTATTTTCATGTATTCAATATTTGCCTTTATCAAACACTCTTTCGAGGGCAGAACATCTTGCAGGTGGGTAAAATTCAATGTTTTTGAGTGCCAAAGCGTTCTGGAGCCATCTGTTGATTTTTTTGGTAGCGCATTTGCCAATTGAATCGTAGAAAAACGAAACAAAGCTACAGTGCTACCAGGTCTGTTAGGATAATCTTCTCTTTCACGAGATTAGTCGTTGAGCAACTTCAACTTCATGAATTCAATCCATAGGCTATTAATTATGTCATATAGAAAGGAACTAAGACGCTCACGGGATTTCATTGCAGGGATCGTTCAAGTGGTTATAAACGAAGAAAAAACCGCGGAGTGCTATCGAATTAGAGGGTGGAAATTAAGGATAGAGGTGAAAAGGCACCTCTTTTGGTTTTTTCAATATATCTCGTTAACGAAGCAAAGCTACAGTGCTACCAGGTCTGTTAGGATAATCTTCTCTTTCACGAGATTAGTCGTTGAGCAACTTCAACTTCATGAATTCAATCCATAGGCTATTAATTATGTCATATAGGAAGGAACTAAGACGCTCACGGGATTTCATTGCAGGGATCGTTCAAGTGGTTATAAACGAAGAAAAAACCGCGGAGTGCTATCGAATTAGAGGGTGGAAATTAAGGATAGAGGTGAAAAGGCACCTCTTTTGGTTTTTTCAATATATCTCGTTAACGAAGCAAAGCTACAGTGCTACCAGGTCTGTTAGGATAATCTTCTCTTTCACGAGATTAGTCGTTGAGCAACTTCAACTTCATGAATTCAATCCATAGGCTATTAATTATGTCATATAGGAAGGAACTAAGACGCTCACGTGATTTCATTGCAGGGATCGTTCAAGTGGTTATAAACGAAGAAAAAACCGCGGAGTGCTATCAAATTAGAGGGTGGAAATTAAGGATAGAGGTGAAAAGGCACCTCTTTTGGTTTTTTCAATATATCTCGTTAACGAAGCAAATTTTCCATATATGGTATATAAAACTTTTTGTAGAGAATTAAATTTTTCATCGGAATGGTATTTTTCAAATATCAAAAAAATCCGTGCCAGAACAGTCGAAAAAATCTTAAAAAAAAGCCAAAATTTCGATTTTCTGAGTTTTTTTGCTTTTTCGTTTGTATCTCTTTTTTGTGCTGAGATAGGTATAAGCATTGCAGGAAATAAAAAAAAATTGGTTGAACTTCCTTCGAAATGCTGTGCTGAAATATTTTTTTTTGAGAGAATTGACCGAGATATGGACATTTGAACCTGGCTTTTTCTTTCGCATTTCATCCCTTTATACGAATATTGTTTTCTTTCGCATTTTATTGATGAACATACTGTTTTAATCAACTCAAAAGGTTTCTTTACGTTTATTATGTGGTAATTGTACATTGTCACAATTAATCCTCATGCATTAGAAATTAGAACAGGAAATTTGAAATTTTCTACAACCACAGTTACTATGGCAACCTGTTGTGCAACTACAAGCAACTATTTTAAGCAAAACCTCTGGCGATGGAGGTGTCGTTGTGCGAATCGCAAATAATCTGTACTTCGACCTATTCCAACCCCAACTCAGAGGATCCAAGAAGTTTCCTTTCCACTGCTGCATTTGAAAGTAGGTCCTCAAGCCATGCTGTTAGACGGAATCACATGTTGGTGGTAATTGCGCCAGAGAAAAAATTGCATTTTTGTTCATCTTACAATAATTTATATATATATATATATATATATATATATATATAGTTATAGTATCGTACAGTTGTTGAGTTCGGGTTGAACCGCGTCTGGAGTTTTGATCTCGACGTTTCGGCTCCGATTTCGGAGCCGTTTTCAAGAGTGAATGTGACTTCACGCTGAGGTCTCAATCTGCCTACTCCTCAGATCGAACTGAGGTATCGAGGGATGTTGGGTGGTATTTATAGCAGCGGGTGCTGCTAAAGCACCGTCGGATGTCTTGGTGGGGACGGGCATCTGGAAATTAGGGCTTTCCATGCAGTTGGAAGTCTCTGACCGTCGTCACGTTTATTTAAGCAGGAAGGTCGCTTCTCGATTTCGATGGCCTCGCGAATTAAACGAGCTTGTAGTATTTTTGCTGTGGAGATGGTCTTAGTGTTCTCGAAGTCTATATTGTGTCCTGTCTCTTGATGATGTTTGGACAGATGGACAGAGCTGAAGATGAGTCTGATTTTCGGACAGCAAGTTGATGTTCGTATACTCTACCTGTCACACGTCTGTTGCTCTGGCCTACATATGTTCTGTGGCAATCAGAACATGGTTTTTCATAATATACCCTGTGATTCGTTGACAATTTTGTCCTTGGGGAAGCGGAGGAATGTGTAGATTTTATTGTTGACTGTAAATATCGTTTTTATGTCCTGTTTTTTGAGAATTCGGCTGATTTTGTCAGTAACACCTTTAATATAGGGAAGGAAAGCTCTGTCGGGAATGTTGTTGTCTTTTGGGTTTCTGGAAATGGAAGGAGAATTTTGATGGCGGCGGATGGATCTGTCAATTTGATGGTCTGTGAATCTATTTTGAAGAAGGGCTGATTTGAGTTGGGCTAGTTCCTGTGGTTTGTTTGAGGTCTTTGAGGTTGATAGATCTGTGGATGAGGGAATTTACAACAAAATTGGTTTGTGCTGGATGATGGTGGGAGTTTGCGTTAAGGTTTGTGTGTGTTGGTTTCCTATAGACCGCGTGGGTGAAGGAGTCATTGGTTTTTGTGATGAAGACATCTAAGAATGGAAGGGACTATATATAGATATATATATAAATATATATATATATATATATATATATATATATATATATATATATAAATAATATAAATATATATATATACAATATGGAGGTCATTGAGGTTGATAGATCTGTGGATGAGGGAATTTATAACGGAATTGATTTGTGCTGGATGATGGTGGGAGTTTGCGTTAAGGTATCGGTTTGTGTGTGTTGATTTCCTATAGACCGTGTGGGTGAAGGAGTCATTGGTTTTTGTGATGAAGACATCTAAGAATGGAAGGGAATATGTATAAATATATATATATATATATATATATAAAGATTACTGGGGTCTCGTGGCGGATCATGCTGAGGCGCTAAGTTCGTAAGATTTCATACTATTAGAAGTGGGTTCGGAACCAGTCTCAGTCATTTGCTTTATTTTTTCTTCTCTTGCCTTCTCTTCATATCCCATTGTATTTTCCGACGTAAAACTATTAATTACAATTTTGTAGTAGAATTTTTTAAAGAAATACGTTTGATTACTATTATTGTGTTCAATACAAAAATGAATATAATATTTATAGCTCTTCATTATTTGTCGGATATAGATAAAATAGCGTAAGCAACTCTCATGTAATGGTTATAACATGATCGTTGCATAATATACTATTTTACGACTGAGCTCAACGAACACAAGAAATACACTGGCAAGCAAACGCTCGAAACTCGAAAGTGCTTGGGATGAGGCTCATGTATATGTATACTCTTTTCATCTTATTTTGGATCAGATATTTTGAAAGGGTCACAATACAGGTATACAATATGAGTGTGTAGGAAGTAACGGTTCTGTACTGTACTATGGGTAAATGTGATACTAATTGTTTCAAGTATTGTTTGCATATTAATGATTGTACTAAACATTTGTTGCGAATACCAAATATTCCTATGTAATAAACGTAAAACACTATATTTCAGGCCGACACTTCTAAGGAAATTTGATATACTTTTTTTTATTTCTAGCAATGTCTATACCTATCTCAGCCGCCAAAAAAAATACAGGCAGAAAAGTAAAACAACTCAAATTCTGCCTTTTTTTTCTTTCCACCACTTCGGCATGGAATTTTTGATTTCAATATTAGATAACACCACTCCGATGGAAAATTTAATTATCTGCAGAAAGTTTCATATACCATATTTCAATTTTACAAAGGGGGTTAGTATATTAAAGGAACCAAAAGGGTCGCTTTCTCACCCGTATCTTCAATTTCAACGCTCTAATTTAATAGCACTCCTCGTTTTATTCCTTTCATATCCCATTGAACGATTTCTGCAATGAAAACCCGTGAACGTCTTTGTTCCTTATTGCCCTGTTCTTTAAGACAATAGCCTAAAACCATACATTCTTCCAACATTTCAGATGGAAACACAATCACAGTATTCATCATCGAAAGGTGAATCAATAAACTGTCATCTAGACGATCTTACTTCAGTCACATTCATGAAACATATTCAACGGGGGCGAATCATTCAACATAATTTGTTCATTCATTATTAGGACTTTCTCTGATTTTTAGGTTTCCAACTTTTCTCATGGATATGAAATAGCTCGAGTTCGAGATTATTCCTGTTTTCCTATATGAGAAAATGCCTCGTAATAGAAGAATTCTTAAAACTGTTTTCGTGTTCCCACATGGTTATTTTGATCATCCTTGCAGTTTGATCCACATGAAATATAAGGTATGAGCCACAGGGTACCTAATAAACTTCTGACCCACTTGCCATCAACATCAAGAACTTATTATTCATTGTTTTTGTGTGACTACTCAAGTTATAATTGGTTCGATATAAAATACTGGAGCCTCAATGTTACCGAAAATCCTTAATATGTTCATTGCATTGACATGAATATGTCAGTGTCAATAATAATTATTTAGGTGAACCATTGATAACGTCCCTTTTTAATCGACAAGCCGCTCCGAAATATATGTTGAACGGTACCTACAGTTTCCATAAGGTAATTACACAATCAAAAAAAAAATTGATCACTATTCAATCTTCAATTCGACAAAGGTGCGACTTTCGTGACGTCATTTACAGCCCCAATAAAAACCAGGCACGGCTTAAACAGTCCCTACGCTCCAGACTGAGCGATTCCATAAAATCCCGAAGCTGTTCCGTTTTATTGGTCCTTTAATGGGTTATGGTTGTTCATGTTGTCGTTAAGTCCATTAGAATGCTTGCCGACCGTGATTTTGCTGATAATTTGACTAGAATTGAAATTCAGTTCGGAGTAGAAATCCTTTTCGGATGGAGGTTTATTCCAGATCGAAGCGCGTCTAAATATTTCATCTGAAGAGAATTTTGGAGAAAACTTCATGAGATCATTTTGATTATCTATTCATTTCTGCAATGAATTGACTCGAACTTCACTTGAACAGCATCTCTTCTGGGAGTGAATAATATGCCGACAAATCATCATATCACCTTCCATAGAAGAAAAAAGATTTTCAACACTACAATTGGAGAATTGAAGCTACCAACTAAATCATCTCTTTCGCTGCTCGGTATATAGTATTTTTCACAGTAAATGGTATTGGCTTATTAACTGCAATAAACTACCCGATTTAGTCCCATTGTGAAGAAAATCATCTGGTAAAAGATGCAAATGTGCTAGAGGGTCGAACTTGAGAAATTTGAATTTTGCCTAATGTAGAGGAGATATACAAGTAATTTATTTAAATGTTACAATTCTATCTACCTACCAGTAATAGGGAGGTAGTCGTAAGACTGTATGTCCCAATTCTTCTGCAATTGTATCACAAACATACGTTTTTTTTAAGAAAATGACTGCAGCACTTGTAAAAGTTCTTTTTTTATATAATTTTTCTCAAAATATATGTCATTTGCAGCCATGAAGTTTTGAATCTCCATTTTCGTATTCTTTGAGCCAGGATTTTTTTGCGATTGTCGACTATGATAGCTTGCGTTGTCCATTACTATAACGCTGTTTGGCGGAATGTTGGGTAGCAGACAATTTTTAAACCAATCTTCAAAAAGCTCTGCTGTCGTATCTTCGTGATAATCAACACAAGAGTCCTTAATATTTTTGGCAGAAAGCCACATAGCGTTTGGGATCCAACCATTTTCTGATCCTGCGTGTAATATTGTGATTTTCTTCTCTTTATTTGATGATGCTTTTGTTTAACACTTATCAGAGGAATCAGACCATCCTTTGGAAGGGGTGTCATGCGTGTCAAACCACGTCTCGTCGAGGTAGAGTATTGGCCGATTTTCAGACTGGTATTTTCTTATTGACGTTATGTATTTAGAACGCCAGTTTATTGAACGTGTGGATTCCATTTTTACTTGTCTCTTGTCAATTTTGCGATATTCAAAGCCCATTGCAGACAGAGCTCGCCAAAGAGTAGTGAGGCCACAGTTGATGTAAGTTTCGTCATTGATGAGCCGCTGTTTCAGACTTTTAATAGTAGGGACACTCTGCTCATCGTACATAGTGTAGATTTTTCGCCTTATCAAATCTTTTTCCCAGTCATCTAGACTTTTGGTTTCACCGAAATCTTCACGCTTTTTTCTTGATTTCATGGAATTTTCAACAATTCGTCTAACTGAAGTAAGAGGCACCTTCGTCAAATTACTGGTTACTTTTGCTGCAGCACCCGGGTTATATCCTTGCTGAAGTAAGGAACTATACACATTTTTATAATGATTTTCGCGTCACAAGATAAGTGATTCTTCTTTAACGAACCACTGGAAGAAGCACTATTACTTTTTATCCACGGACGCCCCATACTGCCTATTCTGTACGTTGCGGTATAAAATCTTTGCTATTAATGTTTGTAATAACAAATAAATGTCATAAATTACGCTATAAGGTAGACACGATTAAATTTCCACAAAATTTATTGTCTTCGCGACATGTTTCGATACACTGTATCTTTATCAAGCGATGTCTTTAAACACTAAATTATTCTTCGTTAAAAGCTCCTTAAATACATCAAGGTCTACTCTAATTATCTCTGATTCCTAGAATGATACAACTGACACTGATGATGATTCCTAAACTTATTAACTGATGCTAATGACTGATACTGATTCCTAGAATTACACTGATAATGATTATGATATCGGACCATAGTTACTTATTGATTGAATAAGTTCAACAAAGGGTAACTATTGAGATCCAATTGATCATTTAGCAAACAATTCGAATTTTTTAATTTATTGATTTCCAAAAATTCACACAGATATGTAGATGACGTTATAGTTTGTTTTAAAGGCACCAACAGGCAATTAGATACATTTCATAAATATATTAACACTATTCATCCAAATATTCAATTCACAATAGAGATGGAAACAGAAAATTCAATTAATTTCTTAGACTTGACAATAGGTAAAGCCAACAGCAAACACCACTTTGCTATTTGTCATAAACCTTCCCACACTGATATCACTATTCACAATAATTCGGTACATCCATATAAACATAAAATATCAGCATACCATAGTATGATACACAGATTAGTAAACATTCCTCTTTCTGTGGACAATTTCAACAAAGAATTAAATATCATAAAACAAATAGCAGTAAACAATGGATACAAGTCAAATTAATAGAGAATATTCTTGCTAAAAAACTACATAGAAAAGCTATCCAAGAAGTGTATCCCACTTTGAGGACCCAGGACAATAATTATAGAATCCTAACTTATTCAGGACCTGCTACGGAAGAAGTAGCTTCATTTTTGCATAAACAAAATTTGAAAGTAGCATATAAAACAGATAACACGTTGGGGAGGTTCATCAAGAATAACAAAGATAAAACAATGAAAGATTAAAACTCAGGAGTTTATAAACTGAATTGTGGATCTTGCTCCAAAGTATATATTGGCCAGACAGGTAGACCATTCAAAAGCCGCATACGTCAACATCGTATGAATTATGAGAAGAAAACAACTCATTCATCATATGCCAATCACATTTTGGAGGAAGGCCATGACTTCGATAAAAATTTCGAAATTCTGCATGTTGAAAATAAAGGCATTAGACTTAATTATTAGAATTTTTGGAAATCAATAAATTAAAAAATTCGAATTGTTTGCTAAATGATCAATTGGATCTCAATAGTTACCCTTTGTTGAACTTATTCAATTAATAAGTAACTATGGTCCGATATCATAATCATTATCAGTGTAATTCTAGGAATCAGTATCAGTCATAAGCATCAGTTAATAAGTTTAGGAATCATCATCAGTGTCAGTTGTATCATTCTAGGAATCAGAGATAATTAGAGTAGACCTTGATGTATTTAAGGAGCTTTTAACGAAGAATAATTTAGTGTTTAAAGACATCGCTTGATAAAGATACAGTGTATCGAAACATGTCGCAAAGACAATAAATTTTGTGAAAATTTAATCATGTTTACCTTATAGCGTAATAACTATGGATTTCCATCAAGTAAAGGCCAACTCAATCCAAAAAATGTTATAAAATTATTGCACGCCGTAACACAATTGAACACTTCCAATGGAATACAAAGACTAAAATGAACAAGAAGTGTAAGCTGTAATCCTCTACAATCCCTCTCTGAGAAACAAAATCACCTGAATCCGGTCCTTTTACATTTATGATGTGCATCTCGGATTTTACAACTTAAGGGTCTAATTGGTTTTATTATAATCCTTCAGTCAATACCATTTATTGTGAAAACTACTATACCAATAGTAACACCACCGTGTTGTCATTCTCAGATATTAACCCTGTAGCCCGGGAAGGTAACGACAGATTTCATAACTCCATTTCCTACAGCTTAATTTTTTGTATGCCAGTGCACCCCTACGGCGCAGGGTTACACGAGCGTAACAACTGCAACAAAAAGTCAACAGAAAAAATTCATAGCCACAATCGTGAAACTGGTCGCAAGTATCAGTTGCAAGATGAGAAGCTTGAAAAATATCGTCCCCCACTTTAATTCCGCAACAAAACCCGTCTGCCACCCAAATAAGTAGCGCAAAAAAAATAATATTATTTCCGCAGGGATAAAATTAATAGAGATGCTCCTCCTCAAATCAGCAAATCCAAATATAATAGTCTGCCACTAATAAGTTACAACAAAGAACAAAGGTCGTCTGCCAAGGGTATGAAGTTGCGCTCGGCAAGCAATGCGCGAGCACCACGGTTACGACGCTACATTTATATCGTCGATTGTTATGCATTGATGCCATAATTTTACAAAAAAAAACGAAAACAGGAAATTGACTACAATTTGCATGAAAATAAAAGGCGAAGTTCAATTTTTATAGTGAAAAGTCACTATTAATTGCTCTTCCACTTAACCTAACGTTAACATACCATGCGATAGAAATATTCTTTATAAAGTGGTTATAAAATTGTGACGAATTATACCACAGGAAATATACTTGTACGGGGTCCTCAAATATGACGGTATTTTTCTTCACCCGCACAGAAAATGTCCGAAGTTCAGTCATACTGCGTTTTTTGTCTAATGACAACGGGAAAATTGTTATTATTCGTGATTATGATCATAGGCCAGTGATATTCAGTTTGAACAGAGCAAACCCTCTGGGAATAAAGAGAAAATTCAACTACATCACTGCCAATTGGTCGGAGTTTAGACGCATCCTGAATGAAAAGACAAATATCAGAGCTAAGCTAAATCTGAATCAGATTGACGGCTGCACTCGTGAACTAGTCTCGAATATTCAGGCCGACCGGGACAGGTTGATTAAATCGGTCGTGTTCAAGGATTGATGAGATATCCTGCCAGCTAATATTGTCGAACTCATTAAAAAGAAGATTAGAGTCAGAAAAGAGTGGCAACGCTACAGAAATCCGGCTCACAAAGGTTCGCTATTACAACTAGCGAATACCAAAATAAAGGAGTTCCACAATAAAAGCTTTCAGGATGAACTTACAAACTCAAACAGTCGAGACAACTCTCTGTGGAGGATGACACGTCGGCTCGACAAGAGTTTCAAACCAATACCATAGAGAGCCAAGATGTTCGTCGAATATGTTCAGAGCGTACATGAGCGAGTCCCGATTCTTCCCATAGTTACAGGAAAGCTAGCCGTCAGGCTAGTGAAATCAAAAACATGGCGCCGATAAGGATCTCTCTACCCGTTTGTGAGAGATTGATGACAAACCATGAAGAAATTACTGAGACTATGAAAAGAATGTCAAAAAAAAGCCAGGATGCGACAGGGTGGCTGCAATTCTACTGCGTAACCTGCCAGAGAAATGTACCGTCCAGTTGGTATATTCAGTGAATGCAATACTAAAAAGGCAGCATCACCCGGATTGTCTCAAATATGCCAAGGTGGTGCCTATAATAAAGGCAGGGGAAGACAAGGCTTCTATCACTAGCTACAGATCCATCTCACTGCTGAGTCGAGTCGAGAGAAGAACGAAGCTGATCTCCGAGGAGCAAATCGGATTCCGCGGAGGTCATGATACGGCATCACTGGTGGTCCGGAATGTTTACGAGGTGAAGCAATCGTTCAAACGAGATAAGAACACAGTCATGGTTCTGCTTGACATGGAGAAGGCGTTTCTGGAGGAGGGATTGATAGCCAAATTTTGGAGTGCAAACATACCATTACACAGGTTGAAGCTGATAGATAGCTTCCTAGTTAATTCGGGTGCGAGTTAACGAAAGTATCTCGCCAGCTCGCCCAATCGAAGCAGGTGTTCCGCAGGGATCATGCTTGTCCCCGCACTTGTGTTCACTACATACGTATGATTTTCCGATGTTCCAGTCAACGAATGTTGCCATATATGCAGACGATACTGCTATATATATATATATATATATATATATATATATATATATATATATATATATATATATATAACGGTATCTTTTATATTTGGGTGTTGTAGTCAATAATTGAAGGGCTTCAGTAAATGAAAACTATTTTCTGATTATTCGAGCTTTCGGAAAATTTATTTCCTTTCTCAAGAATATCAGAGTAAGATTATAAAATAAACTGGCAAAGTAAAATAATACATAAGAACATTGTAAAAAGTTGTGAAATTGTCAGTAAAATATAAAAGATACCTTTATCCTGATCAATATAGTCAAATCAAATACTACTTTCTTATATATATATATATATATATATATATATATATATATATATATATATATATATATATATATATATATATCTATATATATACTGTGTGTCACAGACTCATAGTACACCCCCGTTTTCTCCTTTGTTTTTCTAGATATATTTTTGAAATTCGGAACATTGAATATGCTCACTGAACAGCATTTCTCGACATATCTGAAAGAAAAAAATAACTTCCAATTTTTCCGGAAATGACATCAACTTTCAATTCTTGAATGGGACACCCTGTATATTGTTACATGATCGGCTAGGGATGATCATGAGGAATCCAACGATACCAGGTTTGATGATGTTATCTCCAATGACTGCGGAGATATCGCCATTTTTTTTATCCATAAGTTCAACGAGTAGGAGAGAGAAACTTTTTCTGGCGGGTCAATCCAATTCTCTCTCCCACTCATTGAGCTTATGAATAAAATAAATGGCGATATCTCCGCAGTCATTGGAGATAACATCATCAAACCTGGTATCGTTGGATTCCTCATGATCATCCCTAAACGATCATGTAACAATATACAGGGTGTCCCATTCAAGAATCGAAAGTTGATGCCATTTCCGGAAAAATTGGAAGTTGTTTTTTTCTTTCAGATATGTCGAGAAATGCTGCTCAGTGAGCATATTCAATGTTCCAAATTTCAGAAATATTGCTAAAGAAGCAAAGGAGAAAACGGGGGTGTACCCAGAGTGACACACGGTATATGCGCATTCCTTCTCTTGTGAGGTTGCGAACAAACATGCTCAAACCCACTTGGTTAGATTAATGGTATCGTATTTAGAGAGAAACAAGATCCGTCTGAATTCGCAGAATACGGAGGCAATCAACTTTTCGAGAAAGTTTACCAATGTGAAAATCTTCGAAAAATTGATAGTCCAAGACATACGAGTGGATGAGCAGGAAAGCGTAAAATACCTGGGAGTAACGTTGGACAGGCGCCTGAGTTTTCACAAGCACATTGATTCGACAATTCAGAAGGCGGGAGCTGCAATAAAACGCAGCTACCTCCTCAGTGTCCGAAAAGCCAAACTTAGTGTGGACAACGAGCTGCTGATCTACAAGCAGGTGATCAGACCAGCTATGTTGTACGCCTGCCCAGTGTTCTGCAACCTTTAGAAGACTCCTTTGTTGAGACTCAAGAGGATGCAGAACAAGGTACTTCGTATCATCACGGATAGTAATATATACATTCGACTGGAAGTTGCCAAATATGGCAGGAATAGAAACGGTGACAGACAACATTCGGAGGTGGCCAATACATCCTCTAAGTTTTTCCTCCCGAATAGCCCTCTAACACGAGGAATCATCGGTATTAGAGCGCATCATGGACATGGCCTGATTTATGAAGCTCTGGACATTTTACACGAAGCGGATTTAACATCCTGAGCCACCTGACTCCCTTCGAGTGAAGTGGGAACTCTTTTAAGTAGTTGTTTTTCACTGTTTTTCCGAACCGTCGCATTCGCCATATTTGACACGTTAAATCATTTCCATGCCACAATAATCATCTCATTCTATTGACATGCAACCCGCACATAAGCCTTTGGGCTGGAGGTGCGGTTTCACCTCTGAGTGGGGGAAACTCAACCGAGCACAGCTAGAGCAACGCAGAACACCAGCGTGTGCAGCTGCCTGGCCGATCTCTTTCGGTTCTGTGCTGCTGTAGGAGGGGAGAAGCTGACCGGTCGTTCCTCGAAAGGGGGATAGACGGCCCGCAGATATAAATCAATAATTACTTTATATCAACATATGTCACTTGTTGGTAACATTTCTTTCAATGTTTCTCGATATTGTTTCATGTATAAATCTAGGATGGAACGCTATGACGAGTAAGGAACAAATCAATCATCGGTCAGATCACTGGAAAATATAAGTCTTAACTAGCACACAAATTCAAGACTGAACTACACGGATGACCAGACGAATTTAGAATCCCTAACCCTTTATTCTGAGCTTGGAGACCTGTAGAACCTCTCCTGATCAGGGATATTTTTCCAATAGAACAACTGAACTCTGAAACCCCTTGCCAAGGGAGGTTTTTCCTGGGGCCTACAAAATTCAAAGTTGTAACAAACGCCCTAACGCCGGCCCTGACGTTCCACGATCCCTGCAAAAACTACCTGCTGACCGGAAAGGTCAAGGCGTCGAGGAACAACAGATGATCAGTTGATAAGATTCGTTAGAGTAAGAATATAGAGCACTGCCGTGTTATAACGTTCCGGTCACATATCAAATTCATTTCATCGAATTCGTGTTCTAAGTTCTCCCACATTCAAAGTACACCTATCGTACTTTTTATATTGGCGCTCCAACTAGGGCTAGCTCACGTAATTTGCAGTTTAGTGTGTGCAACGGTTGTTTTCGCGGAAAAAGTGAACTCTCCGACAAAAAACTTTGCTTTCGATCACGGTTCGCTCCGATTCATTGTTTAGTGACGAAAAGACTCGGTTTTACTGTTTTTCTGTATACAGTGGAAATCGTAACTAGATTTCGGGTTCAACAATCACGGACTAGAAACGATACTACTGACAATAGTTTGAAAAGACCTTTGAATACGGTTACCGGACTCTGTGAAGTGCGTAATTGAGTGCTTTTGGGAGTGAATGCAGCATCTTAGGTCCAGGTACAAGTCAAAGAAAGTATAAAATAAAGCAGCAACTCTGTAAGTACACAATTTCTTGTTAATTCTCCCGCCAATTCGTTACACAACGGAGATAGGACATTCGTATTTCTTGCGTTCGGTGCGCATACGAAATAATATTACTGAACAATATTCCGCGAGTGCTCCAGAGAAGGATTTAGCTCCGAGTGTGAATATGAATAATTCTACTGAAATGAATTCATCAAACGTAGTGCTTACGAACGAACAGTTGCTGGTATCACGCTTTATAATCTCTTGAAGACTAAAGGCCAACGCTTCAACGAAGAAAACATTTTTGTTAAATTTGCTGATGGAAATGGTAGGAACGAAAATGTATTGACTGCTTCGGTAGATGTAAAATTGGGCATTAAAACCGTACCTACCAAGTTCATAATCTTCCCAAATTCGCCAAGTAAAACATTACTAGGTATCGATTTCTTGAAAGAAGCTAAAATTATTTTAGACATATATAATAAAGTGTGGCATTTCGCAGACATTGGTACACCGAACCAACTACGATTCGAGCAGCCTATCGAAGCGCAGGTAGATATTTCCACTTGTA
>JAVJAQ010004853.1:0-95430 GCA_032362365.1 Zygogramma bicolorata | reverse complement strand
GGTGTTGTTTTCAGCGAAGTAGGCCTGGTTAACTCACTACATCTTTTCTCAGGATATCATGGTTACTCGCCGTTCCGTCAAATATGAAATTCGATAGGGTTATCCCTCTCCTCTATAATATATGACGAACAACTATTCTCGAAAAAAATATCTACCCCATCGGGGGATCGACCCAGATTTTCTCGATCGTGAGCCCTATAAAAATGTATTAAATTGAAAATATACAATACTGAAAACAAAAAATAGTAATCACAATAAGTGCAATCAGAGAATCCGATCCGGATCTAATAATGTGCAAAAATGCCCTGAAATTCAATATTATTATGAGTTATCCCAGAATTTGTTTTTCAATGACTCGATCTTGAATATATATATATAAACTTCTTGAAGTCTATATTCATTGTCTAAAAAGATCGTGGCCGAGCGTTCTACAAGTCATTCCACTTTTTCTTGTCAAACACTCTAACGGGTGCACCCAGAAGGCAGAGCAGAGGGTTGACTAATTATCTTGGGTGCCAAGCGCGATGGGGCGACTAACTCATTTTCACGTTAATTTATTTGCCATCTAAACTGTACGGTAACCGAGAAAAGCTTACATTGTTACCGGGTCGGATATTCCACTTGCCAGGATTGCTACCTAGGCAACCAACAATTGTCTATAGCACCGAGTAAGTCGGAAAAATTTTACCCCGACCGTGGATTGAACCCGCCAAATCGAATATAAACCGGCGCTGCGTCGCGTAGAACACTCTGCCACCCCCGACCATGTGATTTTTTCGAATTGAACATTGGAATGTGGTATTTCGAACACAAATTCAGTTCTTTCGGATGATGTTATAACCTCTCAGTTTGCCTGGAGATACGAAACAAACCAATTGGAAAGAGTTCGTTTCATGCGAACACATCACGCACACATAAATATGATGACGATAACGCATGCGCTCTAGATGTTTTCTTCGTCTACTTTCAACCCAGTGAAGGGGTCGACATTGTTTTTCTCATAACCACATCTTCGGCTTATTCATTATCGCTGTCTATAGGCGCATTCCCACTAAATTATATTAGCGGCGGCAGCATGTTATCATAACTTCCAGTTTCGCATCGAATATCGCCCCCAGAGGCTTTACAAAAGCTAATGACGTATCTGGGGTAATGTGGGCACGGGGGTGTAACGTGAGATCACGTCGCCAACCTGTTCCCGACGTGGTAGAGGGATATCCGAGTTGTATAATTATTGAGTTCCATATACGAGGTGCGGAAGTATACCATATTGATTCGGGTTACTGGGTATTGACCTTGATCAAGAAATTAGTGAAGCTGGATATGGAAGTGAGTCCGTGGTTATGGTTTGTCTTGTTAAGATTTAGGTTAACGATGAGAATGGTGTTATAGTTGAAACTTTTTGTGAAGATAGATTATTTACCACCTACCCTACCACCAAACTGATATACTTTGCTCTCGACGCATGTTACGCTATCGAAGTTAGCATCTTCATGAGAAGAAAATTGATTGATTTTAAGATTTGGGAATTTAGACTGTGGCGGCTGGAGAGGTCGAATTTCGCAATTTTTTCTTTCACGAAAATTCTCATTACTCCTAAACCAACTATTTTTCGGGAAAGTTCACTCTCCATTTTGGTTTCCAAACCACCTCTTTCGTTGGATGGTGAGAAGAAAACCTTATTTCTAAATATTTTCTTTTTTAATATGTTAGTGGCGTCGAGGGGTGTTTCCCTTTCGTGAAATGTGTACACCAAATCAGGATTTCTAGTGGATTTCAGGATTTCTCCAAGGATTCCAGGCGGGATTTCTGGATTTCAACATGAATTTCATAAAGATTCCAAGTGAATTATGTACCACGGATTTCCGAAGTTAACATCCCTCGAGTGGCGTACGTGCTACTTATGTTGATCATATTTTGGAAATCATTCCAAAATTTCTCCCCGATCCCTTGTAGGAACTGACAATGTAAAAACTGAGATATAAAATAAACGTTCTGGCAGAAATATTCGATTGGGAAGTTAAGTTATTATAAATATTATCGGTCTTCTCTTGTATTGAAAATACTTATAGTTAGACAGTTGAAGAGTATAAATCTTTTAAGAAGTGCGATTGATTGCACTAGGGATGATTGACCGTCTAAGTTGGACGAAATGTAAGTTTCAAACATTTGGAGTTCCTTTTTTTTTCTGTGAATAATCTCAGCAACATATCATATACTACGCTCAATTTATCAAAATACGTGCCTTCGGTAATTCTCAAAAAATATAAACTTGGTGTACTCGTGTTATAATCCCTGGAAAAAAACCGTGAAAGGACTCCGCACGAAGGCCTTCCTGTCGATTGCTTTCAAATTGTGGGCTCAAGTAGCCTATTTTCAATAATCTTTTTTCAACTGCAGCCCGGTACCTTTCCTGAATACGGATTTGAAATTTTGCGGATATGTATTATATATTACTGTGGTTTTGTGGATAGAGGAATGGTATTTATAGCTATGTGAGAGTCCGACGATGTTGAACATATGGTCGTACCTGATTCCGGTCTGGTTTGAAAAGGATTAGTTGAAGAATTTTTTCGATGGGATAGTAATGGTTTCCGGGAATTTGAAAGCCTTTGTGAGTCGTCTCATTTGTGGGCATTGAGGACGTTTTTCAACTTCTATTGCTTCGCGAATTATTCTGAAGGGGAGTGGTTTTGCTGTGGCAATGGTCTTCGTGTTGTTGAAGTCGATTTTGTCTCCGGTGTCGTGGTGATGTTTGAAGAGAGTCGAGGTCATGTCCGAATTACATACTGCTAGTTCGTTCTCGTAGGACCTGTTTGTCTGTCCTATGTATGTTCTCGGGCAGTCGTGATAAGCAATTTCATATTTCCCCTGTGATTCGTTGGGTATTAATACCCAAACTAACGAGACTACTCATGAACGCTTCTCAATTGCTGGAAACCAGTACTATTCCATCGAACAAATCGTTTAATTAATCCTTTTCAAAACAGACCTACATCGGGTCCTATCACATGTTCAAAATTGCGGGACTCTCATGTAGTTATAAATATCATTCCTTCACCCACAAAACCACAGTCTCCACTTTGTCAAGATGAGACTTTGTCTAAGGAGACTCAGACCTCAGCATCAAATGGCGAAGAAGTCTTGACTTCTTCAGTTTAACTGGAAGTTCCAGTAATCATACGGCTTACTACCGGAAAACCCGTTGAAGAAGATAAAACTCAATTTATTTGAAATTAAGAGCGGTTTTGCCGATTGCATTGGATTCACCGGCGATTTCCTCGGGTTCGATACCCGATTACGGCAGAAACGTATTTGCCGAGATTTATGCAACAGGCAATTGTCGATTGCCTTACCGTTGAAATAACAAATAGGCTATCGAAGACTCAGTAAGACGCTTCAGAGCTCAACTCAGCCTTCCGGGTGCAGTCGCGGAGTGTTTGAAAAAGAAATAATCTTGAAGAAAAATGAATTCAAAACAATTAGGAAGCAATGATATCAATGAAGGTGGGTATCGATGGGTTGGGAGAGAACAAGTTATTCATCATCGAAACAGTAATCTATTCAGACATTATTGTGGATGGATTGTATCTTCGTAGATTTTTGTGTTGATATTCTCCCACAGTATGAAAAAATGGAAAATTAACCTTGCAAATCTATTCAAATGTTCTTATCTTACAGAGTGAGGTACTTTTTCATGGATTACAACTTTGAATCTTCATTTTATCATTCAAATTATTGTTCTAAAATTGTCAAAACTTGTGCGAGCAATGGATCAACGAGGCCTCACCTTTTAATGTGCAATTACCCAGCACGGTGGCCCGGCGAGGATTCGAACCCCGGCCTTCCGCTTGATAGGCAGATATGCTAACCACTACACTACCGAGACCATACATTTTTACAGAAATCACAAACTAGTGGACAATAATTTTACCTGTAAAGAAATCAATGACTTGTTTGTTTTACGAACGATCTGTGAAATTAAAACTAATGCAGCAGGATGTGACAATCTGAACATCAGATATATAAGATTATGTTGCCCTCATATCATACCTTATATCACCCATATAGTAAACTTTTCTTTAACAAACAATGCTTTCCCAGCAGCGTGGAGGAGTGCAGTTGTGAAAGTGTTACCTAAAAAATCCAATCCATATGAATATAATCATCTTCGACCAATCAGTATTCTACCTACTTTCTCAAAAATTTTGGAAAGGGCACTAGAGACACAGCTGAAGGAACATCTTGATCATTTCTCGTTATTACCTTCTATACAATCGGGCTTTCGCAAAGGATATAGCTGTACAACTGCACTTCTACATATTGTTGATGATATAATCAGGGCAAAAGATCAGGGAAATTGCACAGTTCTTATCTTGTTGGATTTCAGTAGAGCATTTGATACGATAAGTCACGATTTGTTACTAGTTATTTTACATTACATGGGTCTCTCTGGAAATGCAGTTTCGCTGATTGAATCATTTCTGAAAAATCGAAAACAAAAAGTGACTATTGATGGGACTGACTCTCAATATCTTGATGTTCATTCAGGTGTTCCACAAGGGTCTATTTTAGGGCCCCTGCTATTTGCAATCTATACAACTAATTTAGTGAACAGTCTTCATCATTGTGAAATCCATATGTATGCCGATGACACCCAGCTTTATTACAGCTTTCCACATCAAGCAGTAGAAGGTGCTTGTTCACGTATAAACAAGGACCTCGCGGCTTTTACTGAAACAGCTTCGAATCATGGCTTGATCATAAATAATGATAAATCGAAGGTCCTTGTATTCGGCCCGAAAAACAACCGTACTCTCATTCTTCATTCTGTGAAAATTATCATAAACAATGTGAATCTTGAAATAGTCGAAAGTGCGAAAAGTTTGGGCGTTCTGCTCGACTCTGATTTGAGATTTGAGAATCACATCAATAAAATATTGCAACGTGCATATTCTATGTTAAGAGTCATCTATGGTCAAAGGCATTTTTTTCCGTTGAGATTGAAAACTACATTATGTGAAACACTTGTTTTATCAAATTTTACCTATGCAGACGTACTATATAGCCCTTTTTTAACCAGTCAATATATAGGAAAAATACAAAATCTTCAAAATTCTTGTTTACGACTCATCTATGGCATAAGACGTCGTCAAAGAATTTCACACAAACTGAAAGATATTGGTTGGTTGAATATGAAAAATAGACGAACTCTGCATTCTGCAATTCTCTTCCACAAACTTATTTTAAGTAAAACTCCCTCATATCTGCATAGGAAAATTACCTATAGAGCCGATGTACACAATCTCAATGTGAGAAATAAAGGATTGCTCACACCTCCAAGATTCAGGTCGGAGTTTTTCAGACGTAGCTTCAGCTTCCAAATATGCGCAATCTACAATGGCATACCTGAATATATAAAAGGAAGTGGGTTACAGCGATTTCGACTGAATTTGAAAAGTTATTTATTGAATTCACAATAAAATCCCGATGTTTCTCTCGTCTCTTTCTCAATTTTGTATTATATTGGACATATAAAAATTGTTTCATGGATACCGCAGCGCGTTCAAGGTTAAGTAGAAGAACAATTAATAGCGACTGGTCTCAGGGTTGGTCTCTATAAAAATTGAACTTCGCCTTTTATTTTCATGTCGTACCACTATATTAACATTTTTTTTTTGTTTCTTTGTACTATTGCAGCGATTGGAAATAATAAAGACGGTTATTATTATTATTATTATTATATACTTCATAAAAATGAATGTTCAACCCAAAATACTACAGTTTCCCGAACAACTACCAGTGTCAATGGGTTCACTCAAGTGTAGCACATATTTCACTGTACAATAGCTTCCTCAAGTACGATAAATTCATCGTGTTGCTGTTTTGTAAACCCATGGTTAGTGAGTGTCGTACAAAAAACTACGATGTGAGCAAAGAAATTCTTGAAGAGATCTTATAATTGATTTCTGTTTTCATAAACTATCACGATAAGAAATATGAATCTCGACTATCGGTGAGAAACAATTTTTCCGAATCAAACATTCCCGTACACACCCGTGTTATTTATTTGCCGACATGTAACGAAAACCAATTGGAATACGCGAAAGTAACAAAATCAATTCGCCTTTCGATAGCTAACCCCAGGTCCAGCTACTCCCACTGGACTGGAGCAATACTTTGTGGACTTCGGTCACGCTCAATAATTCAAGGTCCGATAGCTGTCGATTACATCTGCGGACACTCGAAAAACTGGAAAGAGTGTCGGGACCGAAACGGAAATGGAGGATTCCTATAGAGGATCTGCTATTCCGTGGAACAGCGAACGGATGAAAAATATTTATGCGGGAAAAACATTCCCTGCGCTTTTCGCTGAGTTAATGGAAATTTGAAACCATTTTATTTGTTTTATGGACCAGGTAACGATGCCAGAAATTGCAAATGGCAATTTAGAGCTGTCGTTGCATTGGCAATTATACGATAAACTGCAGAAAAAGATCAAAACAATTCTGATAACATGAAAATGGACAGCATGGCTCTAGTTTCCATTGTCTGAAATCTGAAGCTGTATTATAAGAAAAAAAGCCTTCAAACAGTACATGAATGAGGAGGAAATGAAGTTTTTGAACGTATGAAATGGCGGACAAAACAAAAATGAACGTTTATCGAAAATTATAAATATTGAATGAAACAAGTGAAAAATGATAGTGAAAATTGAAAACACAAAAGCAAAATGATGAAAAAATCTAATGAGCTAATATCCAAAAGTTAATAAGTTCCTCGAGCTCGTTCCTCAAGCAACGAGCTCGAGAAATTTTTCATAAAATTATGTATTGTCAATGTCCGAGGGATGTTCGGAGAAGAAATTTTTTACAAAAAAATGATGTTCTTTATATCAGTTGGGTGGTTGAAATAAACAACTTTGCAAAAAATGATCAAGGAAAGTTTTGCAGAATATGGCGTTTTTGAGATTTGTGTGTACAGTCCATGTCTAGAAACGAAGATGTTTATCTTCATTTTATACCTACGGTAACTAAAATTCACCTATTGGAAATCAATATTCTGAATGAAACTCTAAGCGCGAGAATCAGTTCATCGAGCGATTTAATGAAAACTATTTGGACTTTCTCAGTGATGAATTGGACCACAATTCTTGATAAAATGAAGCATGTTTCTCACTCAAACATTTGTGGACACTTTTCGAAAACTCCCTTTTTACTCAATGTTTTTCACGAAAGTTTTGATGTACAAGACAAAAACAGCGTCAGTTGTTCTGAAACAACATATTGTCAAAAAATGCTCATTTCTTATTGATGACTCCACTTCGTTCGTGAAGAATAATTTCTGCGAACTGCTGATTTTTAACACTAAATGAAAATAAAGGAGATTGTCACTCTTCACTAATAACGGTATACTTTGCGATCGATGTTTTCGACACTTCGACGTTTTCTCAAATAAGAAAAAGTTTAATTTTTCATTTGAAAACTAACCTACCCAGCGAAATGCTCGAAAGTAAACATGATCCACAACTGGTATCGATTAGCCACCCAAAAAAATGAAAAAATCCGACTGGACATTTTCACTTAGTGCAAATTTAAAAAACAACTCCAATAGCTCAAAATTCCACCAAAAATCAGGCAATCGTATTATGCCAAGTTCATTCCGAACCTTCAAAGGTATGAGTGAACACACCGTGATTTTTAGAGAATTCAGTGAAATTATTTTGTTTGACAGAAAATGACAAAATTTTAATGGTTGTTAGAATAGTCAAAAATTCATCCGATTAACTCAATTGAATAATTGATCCTGCCGTTAACAGTTTCTCATTTATTATATTTGCTCTAGATGTTTTTCATTTATCTCTCAATTGTATTATTTTTTTGGATCCTTATGAGGTATTAAACGTCAGTCTCGAGTATCTTTTTTTTCAGTTCTCCCATTTCATTGTGTGAACTAATGTTCAACAATCAAATGCCTACATAATTTCAATCTCAATTTCAACACCCATTCAACCTTTATGATTGATGGTTACAGGATCGTCGGTATATACTCCCAAGGTCCTTAACACACGGTTCAATTGTTTTGTATCTGAAGTTGCAAACTAGTTTCAGAGGGATTACACACAACCAGGATGAAATATCTCTCCGTACACGATTCTTGATGAATGTATATAAAACCTAGTTTTGTTAGCATATCGAATAGTACTTCGAATCAAAAAGTGAACTGAATTACTAGGAAAACAAGTAATGTTTTATGATCCGAGCTTGGAGAATGATACTTGCAATCCACGAGAAACACTTTTTCACCGATTCACAAATATTATTTTTTTTCAACGTAAAAAAGCAAATCTTCGTAATATTACATCAAACTTGGAAAATGAAAAAGCAAATGTTTTCTGTATCGGTGGTGTTGGGAGAATGGAACGTGATAATGGTAATGATGATTTGTATATGATAGATGAATGCCAATGTTCAATGCCAATCACGAAACGTCACATATTTTTGATGTTTGTAGAAAATCATATGAATTGTCGATTTTCACCTAATTCCGAACTTGTCTTGATGTCTGATGGATACACAAAACTTGAAATAATATTATTTTGTGAATTATTTTCAATTTTTCCAAAGGCTGATTAATGTATATCAACCAATGTAGTAATGACTGATTAACATACTTCAAAGAATAATCTGTGATTGAATTGAATCATCTTTCTAAACACTATACCTAGCAAAATATTGTTTATTTCACATTCTCTCAAATCAGGGCACAAGAATATTTTATTGTTTGTATTCCATAAAAGCTGCCAGGGGATTACCATGAGAACACAGGCTTGAAAATCAACGAGTATAATTTTTTTTCTATATCTTTTGCAAATATTAGATTCTCTCAACATTCAGTTCGAATCGCCGCAATATTCATCCAAACTCTTTCAAATACTGTTTCATTTTTTTTACACTCGGGTAAACCTATGAACATGAGGCCCGTTGAATGAATGAATGAATCAATCTCACTTTCAATCAACCGTGCGTGGCTTCCTAGTTCTTATGACACGGGCAAAGTTGCCCTACGGTTTCTGTGTCGATTAGTTTGCAACTTGCAATGCAAAATAGTCGATCCGTGTGCGGAAGATCCAAATTATCCATACCCTTACCTTTTCAGAATACAAGTATAGAATATTGAGTGAACGTTCCTCTGAATATTATAAAAAGAGATATTTCAGATCCATTGACATTATCTATTCATCTGTTACGCCAACAGAATGTGGGAATTACAGCTGCATGCGTATGCCATCCATTCGAGAAATATGAATAGACATATTTTTTCCTCAAAAAGGAAATCGATTTCAATTTTTGAATGACACATTTTATGAGCTGACAACAACAGTGTATGTCATTCAAAACATTTTTCCGATAAGTTTGCGAATAGAAGCACGAAATATCAGTTCAAAATGTGCCCTGAAAGTTCTTCAGAATTCCAAAGAATGTTTATTTCAATCACCCCCCCGAAACCAAAACAAAAAACGAAAAAAGAAAAGAAAAAAAAAAAAAAAAAAGAAAAAAGAAAAAAGGGGAAAAAAAAAAAAAAAAAAAGAAAAAAAAAAAAAAAAAAAAAAAAAAAAAAGAGAAAAGAAAGGAAAAAAAAACAAAAAAAAAAGAAAAAAAAAAAGAAAAAAAAAAAAAAAAAAAAAAAAAGAAAAAAAAAAAGGAAAAAAAGGGGGGGGTGAAACACCACCCAAGTCACAAAAAAAAAAGGAAACCCAAGAAAAAGGGGGAAAAAAAAAAAACCCCCAAAAAAAAAAAAAAAAAAAAAAACCCCAAACGAGGCCACCCCCGAAAAAAAACCCCCCAAAAGAAAGGGAAAACCCAAACCACAAAGAAGGGGGTCCAACCAAAGCGAAAAAAGAACCAACAAGGGAGAGGAGATGAGTGGTGGAATGGGTTGCTGAATGACATATTTCATACGTTGACGATGAAGGGATGTATAACATTTAAATCATCTTTCCGACTAGTTTGCGAATGGAAGCACAGGATATAATTTTGAAATGTGCCCCGAAAGATTCTGAGAAGCCCAAAAATGTTGAAGTTTGTGGTAGGCGTGAATGATGGGGACTCTACCGACATGCAGAGAAGAGACAAAAATCACCAGGTATTTTTAGACCGTTACTAAGAAGCGTATCGCTAAGCAATCCATTGCCCAACCTCTAGCTTCATTAAAAGTTGAAAATATCCCATTTGATACACTCAAACCGACATTTCTTCTTGAGTCATGGATACCTCAGATTTTACAAGCGAATATATCTGTGTGTAGTATTTTGTCAAGGTTGTTTTTGTCACTAGAAACGAGTAGGTTGGCTTTTAGTTCCGCCAGGCAAGGTCGAATGTCTTTGTTTTTGATAAATCAATGAACCTCGAAATGTGAATTCGTTAAAACGGGTTTCTGTATGGAAATATTCACACATGACTCGTATCAAACATGTTGTTTTGGCTGGGACGAATTCATATTTATATTTTCTCTGACGGAGGAGCATGCTATATTTGCAGGAGAATTTACCTTTTCAATGACAAAAACTGCTCATTACATATACATTTCTCAAAGTGCCAGTTCGTGCTCTTTTATCCAGTTGAATTGTGAATGATAAAACTATGGCCATTCTTGAAAGATGTACAACAGAACAGTAGGTAGGAGATAGTCCTCAACGTTGCCCGCTGATATACAACCCGAAATGAAAGTTTCCTTGTTATTATCATCAAGCAGCACCGGTGGTGTTGCGTTCAACTCATCACGTTCAAGCAAAGACAGGGACATTTTTGTTCATTAAATTAAGGAATAAATAAAGAAAATTATTCGACAAAGAAGGATGGTAATAGACCTTATCAATCCAACATTCAGTTCGCTCCACATAACTATTATATTTTTATCATTACTCAAAAGTTTCCACCATGTGGAACTTATAAAATACTTTGAACAGCGAGTAGAACATAAATCAGTTTATGAAATCATTAAACGATGGGCAGTTGAGATGTTGTCACCTTGTGATATAAGTTTCAAGAAAGAACTGTGTGGCTAAAGAAGTTTGCTCTGAATATACGGAAATGAATCACAAATCTCCAACGATAGCTGAATTTTCGGAAATTGAGAGCACAGAATGTTACTGACAGTGATTTAATGAAAGGAAACAGTTCGTTACAATATATTATTAGATGTTTTTTCACTACTATATTCAATGAGATATAATATGGTTTTTTACTGTGTTCATTATGGAATATGAATTATGGACAGGCTTTATCATTCAGTTGACATATCACTGCCAGGAGCACTGACGATGGTTTTATATAATCTTTTTCAAGAAATAGAATGTCAAAAATCAAGATCTCATTAATCGTGTGCATTTTTTCACTTTTTCTACCATTTTTGTCCAATCTTGTCGTACCATCTGATTCTTCGGTTGAATTTACACATAGAAAGTGTAATTCATACAAATTGAAGTTGGTATCATCATAACACGAACATTTAGTCCGAATGTGCAAATAGCATATGCGGGGGCAGTTGAATTCTACCGCCAGTGCTTGTAGACCAGACGTCAGGGTTAGTACGGTGAAAATACATAACAGTATTTATTTGACTTGAAGTTATCATTTTCATGCCAATTTGCTACCCAAATTAATATTACCTTCCAAACAACATTGGTATTCCAATGTTGGAAATTGGGTTCAGTAATGATATGCAACCAATATTGGAATCTCCATACTATTGTCAAACTGATAATCAATGATATTGTAATGATGATTCATCTAGCCAATATATTGTATCGATATTGTATCGATATTGTACCTTACAATGCGCATTTAGAATTTATGATCAATATCGAACCATTTATATTGAAATTTCATTTTCTTAGTATTAATTCATATTAGTTCAGAATCAATTTTTCCACTAACGGTATATCTGCATACAGGGTGGGCCAATGAAAACGAAATAAGGCCGAAATATCAGAGTTGTTGGAGTTTAGAAAAAAATACTGCAACCCGTCGATTTATAGTTTGAGGGAGAAACTTTCCGAACACATTTTCGAACTTGTCACTCCACCCCCTGAGTGAGATCCTTCCCTTAAACTTCAAATGGGATCAAGGGTTGAACGATTTCTCCTATTATTGAACAATATACCTGAATTTGATGCAGTAGATACTGCGAAAAAATATGTTTCAAGAAATAACTTGAAACACATATACATATATGAGAGATTCTCGTACATGCTTTTGGTGATATAAATGCTGTATTACATTTTCAATTAAGGGGACGACCACATACTCGTAGGTCAGTTGGCCTTCTACTTGATATAATTCGACGCTCCTCATGGTATTAGCCCCACTGGGTAGTTAGTTGAGACTGACCTGAACGAATAAACGAGAAATGCACAGCACAACAATATCATATACTTATATAGAAAAATGCCAGTATAACAATGATATGGAGAATCCAACATTTTATGCATATCTTTTCTAAACTCAATTTTGATATTGAAACACCAATATCTGTTTCAATTGTTTGAAAGAAAATATATGGTATAAAAATGCAATATAGATATGCCGATTTCAATATTTGGAATAAATATTGTATTCACACTGAAAACAGAACACGTGATCATCGAATCAGATCCTGAGATTGATTTTTTAACTTCAAAAGTGATCATGTAGTTTCAAAATTGCGACACCAACATATTGGTAATGCTATATTCATTATTTATTTTTACTTAAGAAATGCTGATGATGAAAACCCAAATATCATTATGTACTGAATTCCACATATTTTGCAGAGCGATTTTCACTCGTGAATTCGACTCCACACAGCATATCGATCAGATTTTCACCATAACTAAACTATGATCTGGTCATTTTTATATGGAGGGTATTATGATTTTTGACTATCCTACAATGTGATTTGTCTCCAACATAACTCGAATTCAACACATCTATACCTACCACATATCTTCTTCATAAAACAACTTGTTGAACCGGAGATAGTAAGTTCAAACGCCGCAACAGCCATATATTTTTTCGGGTAAGTATTAGGTTAGTCAGTGAATCTGAAGTTCTAAGGTGGAATGAGATATATAACAGATGAATATTGAAACTGAAAATTATGAGGGAATTGACTGAATATTTGCGAATGTCACTTTTTCCTGCTGATTTATTATTCACAGTATGGTACCATCCCAGTCACAACGATTCATTTTTTTGTTTGTTCCAAATATTTACAATATCGAGCCAATGTTTTCTTAATATTAAACCAATGATGGTCCGATATATGTTTTGCATCGTGGGATGTTTCTCAAACATCATTTTTTATTTCTGTGAGCAGTAACGGAAATTCTGGAAGTAATAAAGTTTGCTTGGATGATGGTCGAATGTGGTCATACGGAAAACTGAAAGGACAACTGAGAGAAAGAAAAAATCATTTATAACAATGGTACATGTACGAGAGATCAATAGTTTTTCATTTTTTGATGGCATGTCTTTGTGTGTTTAGTTTGGAAACCAATTTTCTTGCGTTCAACTGAGCAATTTTTTACTTCGATTCCCTCCGCATCGTCACCGGACTCTGACGTAGAAATATTACGTTACTTTCGCGTTTGTCTCTTGTGTTTCTCCAAAGGACGAACAGCGACCAGGGACAAAGGAAATAATTAGATCTTGACGGGAATCCCAGCTTCAGAAGGAATAATCTCGGTGTTCCTGTCCGTATATATCATTGTTGAGAATGATATAATGCGGCTTTCGAAAGATGTTGTTCCATTCGCTGCTAATTGAACGATTTAACCGCGTCCTTCGGTGAGAATTACAGAAACTGCTTGCTTTAATTTCTGTTTCGAGTGCGTGCAAGGGTGACTTCTAATTGCAAGGCGGATCGGACCCTAAGGGGTTACGCTGAGCTCGTTACGTGACTTCTGTTTCGTTGAAGTGGGCATTCCACAAGTGATTCGATCGGTTAGAACAATCACTGGTTTTTATATTTTTCACGTGCTTTCTACTGTGAGCGAAAGGAAAATATGGAACCCCAAGTTGATAAATCCCTCTAATAGGATCAACGGTTTTTTCCCTTGGGTCATTAATATCGGACGAGATAAAAAAAATACTGTCAATATAATATCTTCTCCGAGTAAAAATAAAGGAAAAACGTTAACGCCTGTTATCGAGCAGAGAGGGCTATTGTTTTTTGTAGATTACACTCTTAAAATCGGAAAATAGTTATACGAATATCAGGCAGAATTTATAGTAGTATCAACAATATTTAATTAGTACTTGTCAATTTATTGTGGTATTATGATTATCAGTGAGAAGTCCCTGCGGATTGCAGTCGTTTGAACTAAAGAAATTTTCGCCAGATTAGTAACGCACACTCTGATTCACTACTAATTTTCATCTGATAATACGTTTCTACAATATGGTCCGCCCCCTCAGGAGTACATGCAGTTCAGGAATAAGGGCTAGTTGCTCGACAGAGGCATTCGAACGTGTCCTACGACTTGAGATGCCAGCTGGGATTTCCAACAGCAGATCGAGAAGTCGGCTCTGAATGAATGGCAAATACCTAAGGTGGCTATATACTGGTGTTTTCATCAAGAATTGATGACGTAGATCGTAGTTATAAATCAAAATATTCGCCGGGTATCGTCACTGTCGCAGTTGAGATGACAGTCATGTGCACGTTTTGTGTTACCAAGTGGCTATGTCATTGCGAATTCTGGTCTATGTGCTGAAAAAATTAGTTAATATTTTCATTTGAGCAATATAATATTGTGAGCTTGGTTAGGAAGTAATATCACAATTCAGCCGAATATTATTCACGTTGATGTGTGTGAGCGAATAGGAGTGAGGATTGTGATGAAATTTTATGGATATGTGAAGTGAGGAAACGCCATTTTTTCTGGTGAGTGAAATAATAATTAATTTTTATAATCTCCTGGGTGAAACTGAAAATATCTGAAACACATATCACTGCATTTATAGAATATTCAGAATGCGTGCACACTCTAGAATGTTGTTGCCAGCAAACTCCTCTTGTGTTTTTTTTCATAATCACTACGAAATTTTCAAATGGTTATTGAATATACTAGAACGTGATATTATTCTTGGAGGTAGCTCATTGTAGATGAAGTTTGTTTTCATCAGTCTTAGAATAATCTCGCGTTCTTTTCTCTGTTCTAACCAAAAGTGATCTGTATTGGCAACAACGTGTTCAATGGATCGAGTGATTTTTAGGAATTTCAACCACAAGCGCACCCTTCAGGCGTAATTTTGAACAACTACACCCTGTCTACAGGTTTGTCTGAAACAATATCGCAACACTGAAAGCACCAGTAGGTATATAGTCATCCTAGCAAATACCCAAATCGGTTTCTAGATAGACGTAGTAAAATGGTCCGTCCGGTAGATCATCTGGCCCTTAAAATTTGTCTGTAAGGATATTTGGAATTTATAGCGTGACAATCATCCCGCATACCAAAACATACGAAGATAACCAGGTTCAAAAAACATCTGTGAAAATCCCTATGGGTATATATTCTTCGCTACATTGCTGTATGAAATTCCAGAAAGAATGGACTAAAACAAGATATATCCGTTAAACAAGCTCGCTTTGGAAAATACTTCACACAATGAATCCAAGCACGCAGTTTGAAAATGTTTTTTTTTACGTCTCCATATCACTTCCAGCTTCAAATGGTACATTTTATTCATCAAACTGAACTCGTATCACAGCGCATAAAGCACATTTCGACTATATTTCGTTTCATGTGTACACTTTACATCCCCATTAATATCTGGAAAACTCGCGATAAACATTTTTCACATTGAGTTGGCGATCCTGTCGCATTGCATGGAGATTAAACATAACATCCTTGGCGTTTTGTCACGTCGCTGAGCCTCTACACTCATATCGACGACGATCTACCGGCCGAATGTGTGGCACCTTGGAGAATCTTCTCACGTCAGTATCGAGTTAACAAAGCAAAGGCTACTGGATTAGAGTAAGCTTCGCTTCCATAGGTGTGACTAAGATGTCTAGAAGGATGGCGTT
This sequence comes from Zygogramma bicolorata, assembly GCA_032362365.1. Classification (NCBI taxonomy): domain Eukaryota; kingdom Metazoa; phylum Arthropoda; class Insecta; order Coleoptera; family Chrysomelidae; genus Zygogramma; species Zygogramma bicolorata. The sequence goes on along the minus strand of JAVJAQ010004853.1, from coordinate 79,353 downwards.
CTGAGTTATACCTGGGCATGTTTGGGGTATACTTGGCGACACATGCCTACTATGATAATAAGCATCATGGCTTTTCGACATCAAATCAGTTCAGATGGCGTTTGCAACGAAAAGAGTTACAAATTTCCTAGGAAATGTATAAACGGGCTGGCTATACTTTCACTTTTGGACGCTGACTGATCAACAACCTATAATATTTGTTTAGAATACTGGCCAAATTCCCAATAATTGTGTTCCTTTCATTCGATTTTGTTTTTTATGAGTATGACATTAGATTTTGCTCATTTTGTTGACTGCTCGAATCGAAGAATATAGTTTGTCGATGGATCGGTTGACTATGAAGTTCCAATTAGCGTCACCTACCGATGAGATTGAGAAACACACCACGAGACGTAAAAATGACACTAATGACAGAAAAATGTTGAACAAATATTGCGATTCGGAATTTATGGGTATCTCCAATGAAAGATTTCTCACAATCTCCATATCTGAGAAAACGAAATTGACTTCGATCCAGTGATCTTGATTACATGAGACCGCAGTGCTACTACTATTCATGACAAGATGCATAAAACCCTGGTGCATTTACTGATATGCGTTTGTTTAGTACAATATACTCTCGATTTGAGAAATAAAGAGAGAGCATACATTTTACGACGGTAGGTGGTGATACAAATGCGATTTCTTGAAACTGCAGTTCTACTCAGGCGGCAGCTCTTACTGGCTGAACTCTGGTGGGATCTTCCGTTTACGACGATGACGCCTTATAGAAAGATAACCCCCTTACACACAAGTTTGACACTTCGGTTTGAAAGCGTTTGGAAGTTCTGATGAACTCAATTCGATATTCTAAATATTTTATTGTATTTACTATTACTATTTGTAAAGTTGAGTCAGTTTACTCACCTCTAGTTACTTTTATAATGGAGCATTTTTGCATTGTTTGTGGTGTTGATAGTGCAGAATTTTATATCCGTCTCCAAATATATAAAGTAGATAGCGTAGCTGAATGACCATAATATGTAAAGTAGATACCGCAGCAGCACATATTCAAAGAGTCGAAGATAGTTTTAGAAATCTCAGAACCGAAATCGATGCTAATTATTAATAAGACTGACCTTGAAAATGACCTAGTTAAGGGCCTAGAATTCGTCTTTTATGGATCACTCTATTTTTTATTTTTTCTCAATATTTCCCGCTTTTTCATTCCAAAATATCACTGGAAACCAATGTTTCAAATACATCGATTATATGCCGTCACTTTTCAATTTTTCCAAATTTTTCCCGTACTATTGAGAAATCAACTCAACTTTCTTTCAAACAATCATTGGAAACCAATGTTATGAATACATCGATTGTATGCCGTCACTTCTCAATTTTTCTCAATTATTTCCGTACTATTGAGAAATCAACTCATTTTTTTTCACACTATCATTGGGAACCAATGTTATGAATACATCGATTATATGCCGTCACTTTTCAATTTTTTCTAAATTTTTCTCGTACTTTTGAGAAATCAACTCATTTTTTTTCACATTATCATTGGGAACCAATGTTATGAATACATCGATTATATCCCGTCACTTTCCAATTTTTCTAAATTCTTCTCGTACTGTTGAGAAATCAACTTAACTTTTTTTAAAACTGTCATTGGAAACCAATAATATGAATACATCGATTGTTTGCCGTAACGTTTCAATTTTTGTTTCAATTTTTCTCGTACTATAGAGAAATCAACTCAACTTTTTTAAACTATCATTGGAAACCAATGCTATGAATACATCGATTATATGCCGTCACTTTTCAATTTTTCTCAATTTTTCTCGTCCTACTGGGAAATCTATTCAATGTTATGAATACATCGATTATATGCCATCACTTTTCAATTTTTTCTCAATTTTTCCCGTACTATTGAGAAATCTATTCAACTTTTTTTTCAAACTATATTACCACTTATATAACCTCCGTCATGAGTTTCGTTTTTGATACTTCGTCGTTTTCCAAATGATTGTATTTTACGGATTTCCATCAATATTTCCTAATCTATCAATATAACAGGAAAAATTTATTAAGGTTTTCCATAGCATTCGACGAAATTTTGATTTACCCACTTCTTTCGGAGATATATCGTTTTATTTTCATTCGAATATCCGATTTGAAATTTTTTGTCAATATTTCCCGTACTATTGATATTAGAGGAAAAATGTATCAAGGTTTTCATAGTTTTCACCTTGATGAACATTTATTCTACCCCTGATGATTTTTGATTTTCCCATTTGCTTCCGAGATATTTCAACATTTAACAAAAATGAAAAACAATTTCTGAATTATCCCAATTTTTTCCATTTTCCTATTTTTTTTGAAAAAAATTCTTCAGCCGAAAGTTGTGAAGTGTCTTGAGACATACACGACAGTTTTTTCGTTTTTCAATTATGACTAACGGTATAGTTTACAGGGTGTCCGAAAAAAACAGACGGGTCCCACAATAAACACCCAGAATCTGAAGTATTTTTATGAATTTTTCTTCTCCTAATGGTCTTTGTAGAAAAGAGTGGAGATTCCAAAAATATCATCCAAAAAGTTTTCCAGTCGAAACTCTGATGGTGAACGTGTTACAAACCAAAGGCCAAAATTAGCCGGAAAAACAACTTTTCAATTTTCCAATTTCTTTCAAATTCGATAGTAATCCGCAGCCCTAGGGGATCTAAGTATGTACCAAATTTCAAAGCGATACCTCTTTTCGTTCAAGAGATATCGTGTAACAAACAAAAAGCGACGACAGACGGACAGACAGACGTTCCTATTTAATATTGTTCATGAATTCATTATAGCTAGCGCTAGATTGGAGAATTACGAAACATGCCTGAAAAATTATCGGAAATGATGTGACAAATATATGAACAAAACATATAGCCCACAAAGCTGCCGTCGGCAGGAAATGTGACGTTTCCAGATTCATGAAGTGCGCCTCTACTGGGGATTTATTTAGTAGAAATTGTTCGAAATCAAGAGTGCCAGATATCGAGAATTTGGGCTCAAACTATGAGTTCTGGTTGTGAATTGTATATGTAGTATAGTTTATCCACTATATCAGAGTTAATTTGAATATTAATGCCTGTAGTCGAAGGAGAGATGTGGACTTACAAAGCAGAATGACGACTTTCATAAATCGTGTCTTATATTCTTGTGAAAGACAGAATATTGTTTATGACAGTGTCAAAATTCACAATTGTTTGTGTAGAACGGTGCTCTCACATATTCCGAACATATTTCTAGAATTTGTGACATTATCCCATATACCAAATAGTGCTCATTTTGCTGTTTGTATACTCTTTCTTCTCAAGATGAGAGCGAATTCCTATGTATGAAATTCGAATAAGACTTTCCACTCAGTAATGTCGATAACCAGACATTTCAATGATTCCGACTCGTTTCTCAAATGAATATGAATATAAATGTTTCCCGGGCAAATGCCATGAGTTAAGGTCAAACTGAACATTCTGACAGAATTCATTGGCTTCTAGTTTTCTTTTTGGGTTCTTAACCTACCACAATCTGAAAAAAATAAGAATTTATATTGGAATCTATACAAGTGTAGAAGGGCAGATTTTCAATCTACCTGATGAGTTGCTGTGATAATTCAATAATAGTTTCTTCTGAATGGAGTACGTTCAATAAGTCAGCAATTTTTCGTATATATCAAATTTGACTACCTATCATAAAAATTTTGAGAACGGAAGCGGATTTGATATATACGAACTATTTTTGAATTATCGCAGCAATTTATCGGGGTGTATTGGAAATCTATCCTTCTACACTTGTATAGATTCCAATATCAATTCTTATTTTTTCAGATTGTGGTAGGTAAAAACCCAAAATACTAGAAGAAATAATACATCCACCACAAATTATCGACATTCCAATAGTAATTCACTGGAATTGTCTATGGAATGTATAGTTTGAATCTCAATTACCTATTTTTCCTCTATTTTTTTGGTTCTCAACCTACCACAACATGAAAAAATAAGAATTAATATTGGAATATATACAATTGTAGAAGGGAATATTTTCAATCTACGCCGATAAGTTGCTTCGATAATTCACAATAGCTCAGATTTGACTATCAAAAAAATACAAGAACTAATTATTATCAAAAAGAATCCATTCACCTCAAAATAATGACAGTTAAACAGTACACAATTACCTTATTTGAAAAAAAACTCTAAAACTGGTCGTTAGATGAACTGAAATATTGTCATCTCTTACGATTCGAAGAATGAACGAATTTTTTCCAGTTAGGAGATTGATTTTTCCTTTCCACATTATTCCTGAGTCTTTTCAGAACCTAGTATGATTTATTGAGTTACTAAACTAGTGGAAATTAGAATAAACTTCAGCACTAGTCGAAACTGATATCGAACCTATTTCCTGATTCACAATAGAAACAGACGTAAACTTAACAGAAATCTAGTTAAACGAGGGGACTCGTATAAAACAAAAGACACTCATCGAAATGGCGTACGAATTAGACTCGCTTACTTTCGAGAAGAAATTATTCTTGTTAAGATAGTGTTTCCTATGAGAGCATGTCGTTGCACCCACATTTCGTTTTGTCCACAGTCTACGAACATACCTGAATGATTAAATATTTGCAAAATGAATCCTTTTTGTCGGTGGACCCACAATGAATGTTTTTGGATTAGGCTAGGTTGGGTTAATAAAAAATTGCAGAACACTCGGTGAATTTTCCAAAGTGCATCATTCGGATATGGTCGGAGACTGTGGGTGTTACGAAATATGGGTGCAACGCAGCACACCCTTCCCGGTTTTTGTGTCTCTGATAAATCAATGTAAGAAACATTCAACTTTGCTTAATTTCTGAATGAATCGTCGAATGAGCATTGTTCTTTCATTAACTGTTACCCAAATCATTTTGATGATCCTCTTCAAATGTTAGATGTTATTAATCAAATGAGTTGTCTCCCAGCGCGTTAAACACATTTTGGACTATATTCTGTTTCACGTAGATACTATACATTCCCATTAATATCCGGAAAATTCGCGATAAACAATTTCGATATTGAGGTTACGGCATGCTGTCGCATCGCATGGAAATAAAATATAACATCCTAGGCGTTCTGTCACGTCGCTGAAGTCCTCTCAAACATATCGACGCCCGCCGAATGTGTGGCGCCTCGGAAAATCCTCTCACGCTGGTATTGGAGGACTTAGATAGGAGTGAAATGTTGCCAACTCTCACAATCCGTCGAAATGGGAATTGTTTTGGTTGGGATTGATTTTTTTCTTCCTATGCAACAACCGAGCACGGTTATCGAAGTAACTGTCAGTGGAGATTGGATTAAACTTCAGAACTTTTTCGAGAATGAAGCTATTTTGTCATTATTGATGGAAATGAATATGTGTGCCTGAAGGTAAGAACTGTAGATGTGAAAAAACGAAATACGAGCATTTAGAATATATAATCAGGCCGAGGGGGCCCGGACCAAGGCCACGGCAGAGGGAGAGAGGGAGGGAGGGTGTGTGAGTGGCTTCCCAGAGAGGTCCGAATCTTCCTCTCAGGAAAAAATTTGCAGGTAGTACAACATTCCTTATATTTGAATAAATATAACCACTCCTAGTTTGTATGTTTGATGATTTGTTCTCCTGAAGATGTGAACTTGGTTAGAGAAACGCATGTCGAGTGCGAGTGATATAGGTCGGCGTTAGACCGAAGATTTCAATGTCATGAACTATATCATTCAACTTATTCCATCTGTCTATTTGTCTAGATATCATTCGGCAAATAGAGTCTGATACCATATTATCATAATTAGTTCTGTAATAATCAAGTATGTAGAGTAAGAATATATTGATTACTTGATTACAGATCCTTGTGAATATACAACGTTAATTAGTAGGGTCTTATATTCAATTCCTTCGGGAACCACATGAATAAATCTGTTAGACAGGAAATTCAATACCGAACACGAAAGTCATGGACAGAGGACACACTAAGATATTTTTACTTAAGTAATTTAGGTTTTAGAGTTTCTTCCGCCGAATGCGATCAAATGATTCGAATATATCGAGTGCTACTGCCAGAGAGTTTTCTATATTTTTTCGAGGATGTATAATAAGTATCAATTCGATCTCCGAATATCCCATGTTTCTTGATGTTGATGGGCACATTCCATGATAACAGAGGAAAAAAACCACAGACATCGATTGAAAAAAATTGTTCAAGATAATATCTCATAGATCGGTTGAATGCCATTCAATAAACTTGTTTCATAGGCGTTACGATGTTTGTTGAATCCTTGGCAAAATGGGCTGAATCTATCGGCAGAGAAGAGTAATATAATGGGAACCTTTAGAAGTAATATCAAATCGATCAATTATGTTCTGATGTCGAGAAAGCACTTTGACGTTAATTTTCGGATTATCACTGAACTTATATCCGAAAAATGAGATGAAAGAATAAGAGTCGAAAAAAATTGAAAATGAACATGAATTCGCAACGAACAAAAATGACTCCTGCAACTCATGTGGACCGCCTTCGCCATAATTTCATTCAAATGCTGTGTGTTCAATCTCCTCCAACGAATTCAAGTCCTCTATTACTTTCGGGTCTTCTCTTTAGGAATGTGTTTCTTGTTTCTGTGGCCAAATTAAATGAAAATAACTGCGCTTCCGTAATGTGGGAAACCGCCCCTTGGGTACGGGAGGATGCTTTAAAAACACTCAGGCAACGTGGAATGCAAAGATCTTTAATGAAATAGGAGAGAAATGGCCTTTCCTGTCTGGTCGTTCATAACGTAACTCTCATGATAGTGAGCTATGATGAGGAAATGAAACATCTTCTTTCTGTTGAGAAAGTGATACAACAATACTGAATAGCAATACAATAAAGAATGTAGTTTCGTGACGATATTGAAAATGAATCTCTTTTGGAAAAATTTTTATGTGAGAACAGTATCCAACGCGATTTATGTAAAAAATTTAAGTATATCTCTATCATGTCCTTGTGAATATTTTAAGTTGAAACCTACACAGCTTATTTTGAATGCGCGTGCTACCTCCTTCCCAGTCAGCAACTCGAATTTACCGATCAAAAAACTGAATAATATTGATATTTATAAAAACTACTTATACTTTTGTTTCGGAAACCAAATTCACTTCCGTTTAAAAAATTATTCACCTTTCTTTTTTCCATGTTAAGGTTACCAACTACAAAACTACTAAGAAAAAATATTTTGAATAAAAGAATAGGAATCGTTTCAAGATGTGGAACTCACTTCCACTAATTCCTCATGCAAGACCTGACAAGAACTCTCATATGGTAGGGACCTTGATAGTGTCGTATATTTCGTATTATCACCGCACTATATGTGCTGATGTGCCACGTCACATGGAATCTTCAGAATCTTCAGAAATATGTTCAATCATAATGAAATATAGCCCTTTGTCACGCCTGAATAGTGTAGCCTTCTGTTAATGAAATGAATTTCATGGTTGGATCAATATTTCCGAAATTAACCCCTACAAACAAAAAAACTTAAAAACTCTACCTCTTTTTCTTCATAGTATTGAAGATTGATGATTTTGTGGAATATTGTTACGTCATCAATCTAGAATAATGTCATCTAGGATTATCAAACGACCATGAGTTCAAATCCATTAGGTACCGTGATGATGAGGTGAGGCCCATTTATCAAATTATTGTCGATAATCCATTTGGGAGTGCATATCTGGTGGTTAACGATGGCAACTACATAATCCCTTCAAAATGTTTCAATTCATTATCTACTATCAGGTCGGAAAGTGACCAATTGTTCCATCAGAAGAAGACGAAGTCGGCAAAATACCCATTCCCAACTCTGTCTTCTTCCTTTACTCGGAATGCCATTCTGCCAATAGCAACTCACGAAATTCTTAGATATATTCGATAATGTGTACACACCAACGCAGTTACATAAAATGAGCTATCCGTGACTCAATATTTCAATTATAACACATTATACCAGTCCCAAACGGACAGAAAATATATAAATACTAAGGTAAGACCACAAACCTTTTCAATAACCCCCCGAGTAGTTTTCAAAAATGGCAAGTTCTATCAGAAATTTTCTCAGGTACAGGATTCGATGCTCTCGTTGCTTGAGTCAAATCCATCCTATTGTCGAAAATGCCGTTGATATTATTTTAGTAAGTCCCCCAAGTGTTCAAGTGTAGCAATTTGCAACTATTCTCGTGAAACATAACGTAATCGCGAACGCACTTATTGAAACTAAAGGGGCAAAATTGTGAAACATTTCATTATCCACGCAGGCAAATCACATATAAAAAGAACGTCGATTTTGAAAATTGTGGGAGCGTCATGAAATTTGTTTATGTACAATGCTTACTTGAAACGAAAAATGTTTCGAAATCAGTATTGCAAATACTCATTTCTTGTTCACTTCATGAAATTATTTAAAACAAATCTATAAAAAAATGCAATCTTTCCGTTACTTTCGGAATCTCATTCAAGACTCTGAATACTCATCACGATTTAATTTCGTTTTGCCTTTAATCAGGGTCTTGATTTTTACAAACGTAACAAAGAGTATTAATATTGTCACAAAGTCTCATTAAAATCACAAATAGCGCGAGCGAAGATACTTTCGTCAGTTTCAACAGTTTGAATCAAATTTGGGAGTTGAAACGAAATTCGTTAGAGCTGAATGTAAGATTAATTACCTGGAAGTTTCGAGTTCTATGATATTATGGAAAGATCTTTGCGCATTCTAATCCGAGAAGAGTGGAAAATAGTCAGGTTATTGAAATCTTTACTTAACCAGAGTGCATATATTATGAATAAGGTATCAAAATACATCGTCTTTACTAGGGTTGTAATGGCAACATAACATCACAGTCTCCATAAAAGAAATAGAAAGAAACTCAAGAAATGGATGCATAGTAATTATCTCTTCTGGAATGGCATCCTAGCAACTCCAGACGATCATATCACGTACAAAGAAGAATCATATATTCAAAAGAAACAAAGTTGCTTCACAGGTAATATTCTGCAATGGAAATTACTATCTGAATTAATAATATAAAGATTAATAAAATTACCTATTAAGCTACTCAATACAATTATCTAACATCAACATCAATTGTAGAATAATATTTGAGTATTGATTATTGAAATGAAAAATAAATTGGAATTTATTTTTTCGGCAACCGTCTGGGAAGTACCCGCTTCCCGGACGCTTTTTCTTTGAGAAAGTAGCATTTTCCCGGCCTAGTCCGGGAAGTACGTACTTCCCGGACTAGGCCGGGAAGAATCCAAAACGTCACATTCAGGTGGGAGGTTGGAGATGACCCTCTTTTCGATGAGGAGGGGGTGTATGTGAGACGAAAAAGACGACCTATCTACAAGGATAAAGTAAATATTGGAGATCGATTGAAGAAGTTTGATGATTGGCCAGTATTAGCAATTGCTCGAATTTTAATATGAATATTAAAACAAATAAGAATTAGAATGTTTCTGTTGGTACCTATCTTCTGTTCGAATTTTAAATATTTAATACAAATAAGAATTGAAATGTTCGAAATTTTGTTCTACAAAGAAATATAATAAAGAAATGTCTCATTGATTTGTTATTCTACACGGTTGCCGAAAAAATATTGTACGCAACACGACCGAAAACAGTTTTTTTGGACTCGCAGACTTCCAGGACTCGCCTACGGCTCGTCCTAGAATTTTGTCTACCCGTCCAAAAAAACAGTATTTTCCGGACTTGTTACGTAAATTACTAATTCTTACACTTTTACACTTCGTATAGATTCAATCAAATCAATCATAAAGATCATCATTTCATTGTCTATGATTCATTCAATCTAGAGACGAAAAATGCAAATCGTTCAGAAATCAATGTTCGTTTTAACAAAATGTGTAAACATTTTTCGGAAATTTGTTGGAGTTCCACAACTTTTCATTTTTAGTGGCAATTCAAGTTTTCAGGCCCTTATAGGTAGTTGATTTGGTCCAAAACTTGTATCATACTTTTTCAATTTCATATCATTGGAATTCCTTGTATTATAATTTGTGTTGTAGCTTAAAAATTCCAAATTGTCTTTCAGGTATTTGGGAAGCATGTCATTTATTTTTCAATTCATATTAAATATATGAGTATTCAGATATAACTCAAAATGTCGAGAGAACACATGCATTGATGCTACTTATAGATATCTTAATTTTAAACTACTCTGGCCCTGTTCTGCCATTTCTTAAAATTTCCATCCAAGTTTCATTTAGTGTGAATAACTTTGTTTTGACAATATTGAAAATGGTGTTCTATGATAGATCTGAATATTTTTTAATTTCGTTCCATTTGTTACGTGTTCTTCAATTCTTATCAAAAATCCAGTTTTTCTAGTTTTTTTTTCTGAAATATATGTAAGATGCTCATTAAAATTCAGTGAATTATCCAATAACACACCTAGATATTTGAATGCACAAACAATTTCGATGTTTTCATCGACAATAAAAATAGATCTTGAAGTTTGTACTGGTCTATTTGGAACTAGCATGAATTTTGATTTGCCTGGTTTCAGTTTGAGGTTATTTCAGTTTTTAATAGATTCAACATCTTTCTCTGAAGAATTCATTATTTCATCTATTGATTTCCTGGAAACATATCTGAAGGTGTCAGCAGTGGACAATTGTATATGACAATTTTTTATTACTTTATTGATATCATTTATGTATGAAATAAATAATAGTGGTTCCAAAAATGACCTCTGGGGATGACCATGTTCTGCCAAATCATAACTGGAAATGTTATAAAAATTTTGCGATTTTCATCAATCGCCTTATCAGTGAATCCCATTTCGTACAATTTTCTCGAAAGAATTTCTCCATCAACAGTTTCGAATGCTCTATTGATATCTCAAAATTAAACTCCGACAATTTTGCCTTTATCAATCGACCAACTGTTCAGCAATGTTTGTAAAGCAATTTCATATGAATTGTTTTTTCTAAATCTAGCTTGGAAATTTTTGAGTCAATTATGAGAATCAATATGATCTAGAATTTGGTATTCAACTGAAAATTTTATTACTTTCTCATACGGAGGCAGCAAATTCAGTAGCTTGAATTGTTCACATTTCGATGTAATTTTAATTTTTCTGAATGGAGTCACAGTTGAAATTTTCCATGAATCGGGAAACTCTCCCTCCATCAGACTCTTATTGATTATGTATACCTAATAATTGTTCACATATTTCTGGTGTTTGTTGGTAGAATCGGAAGTAATAAGGACAAAGAGCTTCGTGAATAAAAAGACAGTAATTGCTAAAGGCAAATGCTCATCAGAAAAAGCAAAAACGTTTCGACAAAGCAATTGATAAAATCTCATGAAAATAAGAATCTGAAGCATTTGCTACCTTTATTATTTCACTTTCTTCCCGACAACTTCTACCAGAGGAATTACTCATGATAGAATCAGCGACTAAGGGTCTTTTGAATGTGTTACCTCAGTATGAGTGATTCCCAAAAATCTTCATGAATAGCGGCACTGAGTTGAAATTAAATTTTTGTTTCCTGCAACTTATCGAACTTTACTTCAGCATCGCAGAGCAGAGCAATCATAATTTTCCATTACGAACTTTTCTGTTTACGCCAACCAAATATACTCGATGATTAAGAAAAAAATCTCGTTTCCAGGAACCGGGTTCATTCGAAGGCATCAAAGAATATATTGAATAGTTTGGTTCATTCAAACTGAATTACAATTTGATCGAATTTTCTGTAAATCCAAAAAAAATAGAAATTTCCTGTAGGTCAGATGATACTTCAGTTGGTAGAATGTGCGAAAAATCTGAAAACTGTCATTTTTCTAGGACGATTGGTGAAACCACAAACTTCCTGATCTTCACATTCCAATTTTTCTACAACGATCAGTTGTAGCCATTTTCATAACTTCACTTGCATCCTCTCCTAGATTTTTATTCAAAAAGTGGCCATATCTCTCCGGAACTTTGTGACTCTTTCTGTTAAGGGAAATTGTTGTTTTTTGAAAAATATCACCGTGTCGTATTAGAGTGGATCAATACTCACACATACCAAACCGAATAACCCAACAGAAAACACAAAAAATTGTATTTATCAAATTCCTTGTTCGTGCGGTCAAAAATATATCGGTGAAACGTCTCGACCATTGAAAGTGCGAAAGAGTGAACACAAGATGTACATCAGGAACAGACAGATAGGTGGTTCTAAATGATCAGAACATATTCTTACTGCCGATGGAGACCACACAGTAGAATGGAACGACACTAAAATTAAAACGACAGAAAGCAATGGCAAAAAACGAATATTGAAGGAATCTGCTTTCATCATGCTGTCTGGTGAAGAATGCATATCTATGAGTTCGCTTGATATGGCTGCCCCTCTTGAAGGACAAAATGTTATGTCAAATTTGACAAATGTCGATCACGAAAACTATCTTTACCAGGTATTCGCACTTGAAAAGGAATTCGCCTAGAAGTTTTGAGAACGGAAACAGATTTAGTTTCCGAAACGATAACAGATAAGTATTTTCATATACATCAGTTCTTATTATTTTTTGATAGGCAAAATTTGAGTTATACGAGATGTTGCTAATTGGACTTGTTCTATCCAGACAAAACTGTTTTTCAATAGACGCAGCAACTTTCCGGGGTAGATTGAAAATTTCCCCTTCTACACTTGTAAAGATTCCAATATTAATTCAAATTTTTTCAGATTGTGGTAGGTTACAAACCCAAAAAACTACGAAACACCAGTATTTGGTTGTCTCATAAGGTGGGTTAATATTTCTTGCTACAGGCTACGTGAAGACATTTATAGAATAAAATTTTTTTGTAGTGCTCTCTTCGAAATTGAATCAACCGAAGTGCTAGAACAGAACTGAATAAATCAATGTGAGACTATATATATTGGAATATTAGCTTTAGCGCTTACTGTGCAAATGTTGCATAGCTACGATAATGGAAACTTAAAAACGTACAGCTCGAACAACAAAGCTTGCTCTCTGAGATTGCTCCGCTTCAGAGGCGCAATGAAACCGGCGAAACTATTTCAGTAGCCCCTCAATGCTTACTGTGCATCTATGTCGTACATATATTGCCACCTATGCTCTCGAACAATGGAGATTATTTTTTGTCACTCAGTATAGGAATCAACTTCCACATAAGCTTCCTCGTTTTACTTGTGAACCGCATGTCCGGAGTCCTATGCTAGACGCTAGAGTGAAGTTTTCCTACTGTGGGTGTCTATAGGCCATTGAGGGTGTTCAGACAGTTCCTAAGGGTATCGAACAAACTTTGTATGGTTTGTCAATTTGGTCAGAGCTGATTAGCTCAATATTGACTTTTTCTATAACGTTTGGTGAGAAAGTTCTAAAATCTATTTATACTTTTCTCTGAGCGAAACAGGCTTGGCTGGGTTTGAAAATGATATGTTATCCCCAAGAATGATTTTTTTGTCAACTACTCTCTATTTGTGTGGGAATATCCTATGAATGATATCTGCTTGATTCAATTTACGAGTGATTGGTATTCGAACTGAGCAAGAAAAAATGACTTCCATTGTGATGTAGTACCCGTCGTGCCCTATGAGCAGGGGAGCTTGAGATGGACTCTTCCTTCCTTTTTTAATGACTTGGAAGTCTATGAATTATTTAGATACATCAACAGAGAGATAATGTTCGTTTATTCTTCGCTCATTTTCAATTTTCGAGCATGTCATTGAACTAGCCTTCAACCAAAACTTCAGAGAGAATGAATAAACCTGTTTCAATAAATGATATACTGTTGCCTGTAGGATTTCTATATTTTGGGATTTACTGAACCGCGACACGTGTTTAGCTATACAAAAGCTTCCTCAATCAGGAACATTGAACGGTTTAGTAAACCCTAAACTGTTAAAATCTTATATGCAACTGTATATCATTCGTTCAATATGGATCTTCATCAAGTATTGTCCACTTCCATTCAACCTTTTTTCATTTAAGCATAGGATCTCGAGTTATAGCTTGTCCAATCCATCTTGGCACAGAAATAATAACGTATATGCCCAGCGATCTCTATGGAGCGTATTAAGATTAAAAAACATCTATTATATGTGTTCACTATGTTGAAATTTATCCCTAGAAGGTGTTTTTTCCTTCGTCATGGTCTACACTAACAGTGTGCAACTGGAAAAGTATCAGAGTTTGTGCCAAGTTGGATTGGATAAGCTGTACACGAGATGGATTCATTATTTTCGATTATCAGTCGAGCGAAAATTCAACATTTTTGAAACAATACGAGGGCTTCATTCGTAATTCATTGTTACCCTCTGCGCTCATGTGGAAATACAATGAACTCCTTTCTCTTTGACGTTCATCAGGGATAAATAGGTACCAATCTTTTGTTCGGATCTTATCAAAGAGGAAAATGATTTCCTTGCAGTGCGATATTTCATCAGACAGTCGAATTTCGATCGGAAACAGACGGACTGAATCAATGAAATGGAATTGCAAAACACAATAGTGCAGAATGGTATTGTTGATTCAATCTGAAGATCTGCATGGACGAATTGTTTTTCAATTATGTCCAGTTTAGAAATTTTTGTGCGCAAATTTTTCCAGAAGATACATCAAAATTCGACTAACTTGCTGATCTGCTTAGGCTAAGTTATTTCAATTTTGTCTAACACAGGTTCGTAGTATGTTATGTGGTCAGGCATCTGACGGTAAGGTGGAGTTTTTGAAAAATTCTAGATGTTTATAACTGGTTCTCAACAATTTTTTTTGTATTCTGATCAGATGCTCTTGCAAAACTCAGAAGTTTTTAGAAACTTACTAATATAATCTCAGGAAGAAATGTTTTTTTACAACCACTGATATTTTGAGTTTCATTACGAATATCAGTTTTCAGATTGGAATCTCTGGTGGGGAAGTGTTTTTTTTGTTCAACAGAGTTCAATAATATATTACTCTCAGATTGACCAACTTTTGTCCACTGAAGATACCAACTAGGTTTGTTGTTGAACTTATTGGGTGTTATTTAAAAGGGTTTCAGAAACTGAACGAATTGGACTCAAAGTAAGCATCCTTAGTACTGAACACCAAAAAATCCATGGCGTAGCATTCATTTCCTTCAAATGAATTGATATTTATAGAAAATGAAAATAATGGAGTTTTATCGAAATCAATTGGAATTCGGTGTCATCATGGAACCTCTGACACGTTCAGTTGTATTTTATTTGTACCATTGAAACCCAGAATATCCTAGAACGAACTCTTTCCTTCTAGTGTCACATGAGGAATTTTTTTCCCATCGCCGGTGACAAACTTTCCAAGTCAATGAACAATATATAGCGTCAGAGCCCAATTTTATTTATCCCTCATTCGGATGAAACAAATAACCAAATAACTGAACTGTATGAAGGCATCATTTACTTTCTTCTAAAAATTAATAGACTCCTTCTCTCAAGTTCATAAAGCATAACACCATTCAAAAGGAAACTAAGTGTTCAACAAGGTGATATTTCCTGAGAGCAATATTTCCAATAATAAGATCAGCCTGTTTGTACATCAATCATCATGCACAACAGCACTGATGCAGACATTTTTACATAAAAACCAGTACACTATTTCGAATCGTTAATTCCACTGTACATTGCTCAGGTACCAAGATCGCAGATTGATGATCGTCGGTCATATATTCAATTGAATGGTTCAACATAACTCATCATCTGAATTACCAGCAGGAGATGGCCGTTCCACCATATACAGGCTGTTCTTGTGGATGAATCATTGAGCAAATTGTAAATCGAAATATTTGACTCAAGGAAAACGATGACTGTATATTTTCTCTTTCAGCAATTACTCCTTGAATTTTCTCTCAAATTCCTTTCATAAAAATCACGGAATGTTGCGTTTCTTTCTGTTCTTTCAAACCAAAGTTGCATCGACCATGAAGGAAGCTGCAAAATTATACCAAGAATCGAATTTATCGAAGTTGAAAACGATTCTTCTTTTCATTTCTCATAGGAGAATATCGAGTGGCAGAGCTCAAACGAGTCAAGACTGCTTAAGATGTTCGAGCAGTCAAGACAAAAATCGTAATAGTCAACCAATTGAGATATTCTATGGAAATGGGAAGAAATCATCGAATGGTATTGAATGAATGACGACTGGCACTGCCTCAGCTAGCAGATATCAGAAATCTATGAGAAGTATGTTGGTTACTTGTTAACTGTATTGAATATATCCCAAGTTAAAAATGGTCGCTATGGTCACCATTTTTCATCGTCATATATTCCATTGATTCCAGTTCCTTGATTCAATTGATTAAATATAGGTACATCCATCACCATATAAATCATACTATTGAATGAATGTATTTCATGTTATGATGTGGAAGAATGTGAGATACATGAAGTACGTATATATGGCCTCGATGGAAAGTTTTTTGGAAATTGATAATCATGTTTGAATATCAGCCAAGGAAATTTGTTGCGATTTTACGATGTTTTTTTTTCATTTTCATTGTGGAGTTCATGAAAGAATCAATGGAAGGAATAAATGAAATAATATCTATAAGACTACGAGTTCACGTACATACGTCATCTGAGTCCGTTCCAGTATCAACCGCAAATATGAGATATCATAGCTTTTACATTATCATGAATACATGACGAATGGTGCAATCTTTGACCCATTTGTTATCAAGCAAACGAACTGTTCAGGAAAAATACATCTGACAATTCAGACACCTTGTTTAACAAGTTGCAAACAGACCAGTTTAAGGAATAATGATATGATATTAAACTTCATCCAAATCAAGTTTCACTTTTCACTTGTTCATCGACTGATTTCTATGGAATATGTTTGCGGAATGAAAAATATCTACCCAATCTGCCAACCTGTTCATTAAACGAGCTCGAAATGGAGAAATAGATCTTTCTGTTTCCAGTTGGAAATATTTGGGACCAGCCAACCGAAAAGGGAATTGTTTCCTTTCCGTGCGTGAAGTTGGGGTGACAACTTTGTTTCGAAACATGGCCGTATTTGCTCGAATGTAGACACGAGCTCTGGATTCCAAACTCCTTCTCAATGAGCCTTGTGTTAGTGACAAGTAATATAATTCTCAGAATATTATTAAATATTCATATTCTTGATGTACTTCCGAATAGTCAAAAGTTAATTTTTGTTACACCCCCATGTTACCCTCACCTATCTATAGTGCTAAACATATATTTGACGAACTAGTTAGCTCAATGGTGTCTAGCTGGATATATGACAGAATTCAGATAAATTCACTTGAAGAAATGTGATGCTGCATAACATTGATTACAGATCTCGAAAGACTCTATTCATATTCACGTAACTAAAAGCAAAATGAATTCATAGTTTTGCAAATATTTAATGAAACTTATCGCATTATCATATATCATCTTGATGATATCCGGAGTTAAAAAAAATCAATTTATCCATTTGGTGGAGACATCTATTTTTATTTTTCAATATCTATGCTGAATATCAATAACGGTACATTCTCAGAAAGTTTCACAAAATATTTATAGAAGCACGTATAACAGGATTCTTTTCAAAATAAAAAATTAGGAATTGAAAATTTAGAAAAGCAAATGTTGTTTTCTATTCATACTTATGACCTGATTTGCCATTCAAAGAGAAATCAATTTGAAACCAACATATATAGGTTTCTGAAAGTAGTTCGAATTGCGGAGCCTTTGGATTTATTTCTTACAATAATGGGTCATGAATGAAAATTTAGTGGCAATTTAAGAAGAATAGTAAATGTTCCCTTCGTAACATAAATCAGTTTTGATGATGACACCACATGCCAACTACATAAGGTTTCGTGAGACAAATATTCACGAATTGCTAGTGGCAGAATGAATTTGGTCCACAGACATCACCAACTGAAGCTCTCCATTGACCAGTTTGAGATATGTCTGATGATTGTTTTTTCACGAACTAAATACGATGATTTTATGAAAAAAAATTCAACCAATACTTTCTAGACAGTCAAGGCGTATCGAATCGCCTGCAATTTCATCACACCACTTTAGTTCAAGTTCTGGGAAGTACTGAATAGACTTGTGAAAACTCAATGAAGGTGATTGATGATCACGCTCCATCATTTTCCTCGGCACTTTTTTAATAACTATATAAACGTGAGGAAAACGAAGGGATGCGTTTTTTCTCATGTTATGGATAATCCATCAACTAATTCCAAAATTGAATGGGGACAGTAATGATTCTCTTTTTCCTCAACTCGATATCATGATTGGGATTTCAGAATGTTCGTCATTCAGAAGAAGAACCTCAGGAAGTTCAAAGTTGATCGACCAGTCTCAATCGATGGACTGATTTTCAAAAGGAAACAGAAGGGAGGCTGAAATGAATTAGGTTCTTCCATCATAACTTCAAAGAAGATTCTCTTTAAATGCCACATTGCACGAATCGGAGGGTGATTACTGGCAGACTATACCTGAAATTTCATATTCTGTGCGTTTGATAACTATGTAAGGCAACGTATTCAGACCAAATCGTTATCTTTACATGAGAATCAACCCAGAAATAGCGAAAGTCGTATGAGTTGTAATGATTCGTTACCAAAGTGTACGTTTCAAATGCTAATCTGTCACTGACAATCATGACGTCGTTGGTAATAATAATATGCAATAATTCGCAATTTCATAATAATATAAAATAGTATGTATATCATTCCAATAAATACAAGCTCACATTGACCTCCAGCAGCCCTGCAAAACTTTGGAATGTTCAAGTAATGTCAATACTACTCCAATTCTTTTTTATACAAGGTGTCATCTCAGAACTTTGTTAATGAAAGTTATCGGAAGATGAAAAAAGGTGAGGGAAAAAACACAAGGCAAACTTGATAATGCTTCCCGAATAATTTTATTAAGTACTTACTTCGAAGAATCCCTTCCAATTTTTCCAAATTACACCCTCAGTACTATTTTCAGATCAATATATTAATCACGGAAAAAAATACTACTCATCAAAAAATGTATTGATACCTCTGAGGAATTGTTAAAATACTGAATATAGAATATCAAGAACACATGCTCCAAACCTTTGGGAGGGTTTTCTGGTACGATAAACATTGAATTCGTTATATCTGGTGCAATGTTCCACAACAAGATCGACAAATTTGGTTCTTGACTGACAACCTCGTAGAACGAATTTGAGGAAAATAATGTTAATAGTCCCAGCCGAAGTTTAGCCTAGTTACCATACAGATCCATTTAATTTAGTCTTCTGAGGTCATCTGAAAGATATAATTACCCAAATGCGCTCTGCTAATGTAAAGGACCCCAAAAATCGGAACCGTTACAACAAATATTGCACCAGATAATCGAAAACATTCATGAAATATAAAAGCATCACAGTCCCTTACGACTGTTTTGTTTTGATCCTTCATTTAGCACAAAGAGCTAATTATATACAGTTATATAAAGTCTGCCAAAACATATAAAATAAAACAGATAACACAAAAAATACAAAACACATTCAACTTGAGCTAATCACAGTTAAAATGAGAGTTGGAAATTTATGCAATAGCACAAAGTCAGTACTTAAATATATACAGGTTACTTCAACATATGACGCTTCAAACTTGTCTTAAAGGTATAGAGAGAGGTTGCCTCTTGAATAGATAAAGGTAATTCGTTGAAAGCACATTTATTTTCATATTAGATAATCATTGCCATTTCCGATGAGCATAAACTTTGTTTTCTTTGTATTGATTTTGAGAAGATTTCTACTGCACCATCTGTGTACTTGTACGAGATTGAAATTGATAGAGCTCTAACAACTTGACTGAGATCGGATGAAGAAAAATAAATGAGAGTGTCATCTGCAAACAAATGAATTGAACAACTTTCAGAAGCCTGTACAATGTCATCGATATACAGCAGGAATAATAATGGTCCTAACACACTGCCTTGCGGAATACCATGAGTACTATCAACTACATCGGATGTTATGTTATTCAGGTTCAATTTCTGTTTTCTATTATCAAGGTGACTAGTTATCCACAATAATGCATCTCCCACAATACCAAAATTTTTCAATTTTCTGACCAATCTTTTTCTATCTACAGTTTCAAAGGCTCTTTGTGAGTCCAGAAAGACTGCTTCTATTACCTCCTTCCTATCTCTGGCCTTAATCCAATCATCTAAAACATACTGAATAGCTGTTTCACAGCTATGTTTTCCACGAAAGCCTGATTGTACACTACTCATTAATTGGTTACTCTCTAGGTGTTGAATCAGTTGTTCATACACTACGTTTTCTAATAGTTTCTCAATTGATCTGAGTACATTAATAGGTCGAAGATCTACTGCCCTCTGAGACTTCTGTACCTTGGGGATGGGTATTATTGTTGATACCTTCAGTTGTTCTGGAAAAATATTAATTTCAAGTGAGATGTTGATAATGTTCAAAAGAGGATCCGAAATATTTTCAAAAGAGTTTTCCAGAAACACAACATTTATTTCATCAGGACCCCCTTTCTCCTTCATAGAAAAAATAATATCTCTGAGCTGTTGTTTGTTAATAAATGAAAATTTGTTTAATGAGTGCTCATTACTGAATTCTGTCATTTTTATGTCATACACGACATCATATTTCTATACTGGAAATGATGTTATTTATACTGTCTACATAAAATTTATTAAGAGCATTCGGCATTTCATATATGTCGGTTATAACTTCATTTTCAAAAATCTCTAATTCGTTACAATTGATGCCGTTTTTACTATTGGGAACCAAAACTTTGGGGTGTAGTTTCGAACTGAGAGCCAAATACTACAAGGATATTCTGTTATATGATCAGTGGGATCCAATGTCTAATGGATGGACATTTTTCAATGATGCTATATGAGTATGATTTTTATGTCTCAGCTGGGCTCAGCATATCGTGGTATAATCTGCTATTTACAGAATTAAATTACAGATGTATGGAGGTGCGCTTTCATGAATAAAGCTAACGGTGGGTAGCTCCTAGAGCTTTCTGCTGATGGTAATACAATATTTCGCATTCGAAACAGGATTTTTGATATACAGGTAGGTACTTGCCCTTCACAAAAAAATAACTCTATACAATATCAGATTTTCAATCGGTAGGAGGTTGTCACCCGACCGTTTTTCCACATAAGCTGAAATTTATAAACCGTTTTATAGTACTGTTATACATCACAATTCCATCCTTGAGTTAAGAAATAAAATGGACACACTGTACGTGATGAAATATAGACATGAACTTTCATGTTTAGGGTGTCGCAAGGTTATAAATTTCTCTTCCGACAGTAACAGATCGATATTACAGCGATATTCACCCATCTCTCATTCTACTACAGTCATCTTCTCATTTCCTTGCTCAAGTGGCAACCCTTTTAGTAATTTAAAATTCCGGGAATTGCCGCTGACTTTTATCTTGTGATTGATGAGGGCAAGAGGTTCAAAACTCGAATAAAACTCTAATTTGTGCTCGGGGATGAGTGTAGTCTGGCGATAATGTCGAAAATATCTCACGAGAGCCTTTTCATTGGTTGAAAAATTCAATCTCCACGCCGCATAGTGAAGTTTTCGGGACGGTTATTGCATCTCGTTTCGAAGAAATTCGCATTCAATTGCTTGAAAGTCTCGGCTTATTTCAATTCGATGTGTGATCTCGAGAGTTTTTAGATTTATTATTGGATGTTTGATGATATAAATGCGATTGGGAATTAGTATTTGTTTTTTCCTAGAGCATTCAGAAGTTGAACGTAAGGAAGACGGATAAAACGAGGAAAGGCAATACGACCTCAGACGCGTCTTTAATCAAAAACAAACAAAGCAAAACAGTAATCTATCGATCGAGTCTTGCAACTCAATAACAAAGCATGGTCAGAGTGACACCAGGATGAGCCACCGAAGAAGGGACTTTTTGTCTTTTGTAGGGGCTATCACGGATCACGTTGAAACTTTTCTCGAAAAACATAGGAGGGCTGTTGTAAAGCTGGTATACAGAGTCACATCAATTTATAATTTTCAATTCAATTGAAATTCGAATATTTTGCGTTGCATGTTATATTTTAGACAGAGATCCTTGTGGAGAATTTGCAATTCTTCGCAATCCAAGCGTGTTTTTCACGGTGGATCTATTGAATATAAGTAATGGGTTCGCATCCAGCATTCGACAAAATTACTGCAAGATATGTTGGGTTATTACCGTATATCCTGTACCCTATGATCAGTAATTGTATACATCGATTCTTTCTACTGGAAATCCCATATTAAAAGTGAATTTTTTTCGTTCCAAGTGTTAGTCGATTATTTTGAAGAAAAAATGCTTTTTGGAAGCAATTTTTTAAACGTCATCAACTCGATTCATTTAGTAGGATGAGTAGCCGCATAAATGAGCGTGTGGATCTTTGACTAATGAGGCTTTACGTAAAACGAATTAACCCCAGTTCCAAATATCTTCAAATATCTCGGGTAATAACAGGCACCCGACCTTTGGTAATAATTTTTGAGTGAAAACTTACAGACAACTCTTAGCGAAATGACATTGTAGCCCTAGAATATAAATGTATACCAAAAATATAGTCACACATCAACGTCTACAAGATGGATATTGGTTTAGTTTTGCGATGTTTGAACCATTCCGAGGTAAAAACTGGTAGAGTTCACTGACGTAAAAGGTTTCGGGAAATACTAACAAAATAAAGGATTTTTACTGAATTTTTTATTTGAAGGTAGGGTGGTAGTGTATTTTTTTTAGCGACGTCGTTACAAGTGAGGTAACGTTCACTTGTAACATCCTTATCACTTACAGTCGTGGTTCTGGGTTCATCATATGTTGCCTCGAATCATACTTCGTGAAAATATACGCAAGAGAACTTCCCACCAACTTTTTTACTTGTCGGTAAAATTCTCAAATCATCATATCCGACAAATATCCTCGGTTGATCAGATGTAGCCAAAGAACCTACTTCTCACGAATTTGTTTCAGTGGAATCCGAGTCCGAACTTTTTATGAATCTCTATTCAAAATCCTACGCCGAAAATGTACCGCCTCAGCACAAGTGACAGGTAAAGAAGTTTAACCAATTTAATTGCAAATTGTTGGAAATTTGCTTTCACCGAAATTTGTTGATCAATACCAATTACATAACTCCATTAGGTGAAACGAAATTGACACGTTTCATGGTTTTCATTTCACAATTACATCGGTCAGTGGAATGTATACTCACGAAGTTGTTTGGTTAACCGATGCAGGTTGAATAATGAATGATTTACCTGAAACAAAACAAAATCATTAGAAAATCGTCAAAGAAAATTCCCGTGGAATATTTTTAGAGAATAGTATCATAATATATTGAATCAGATGTGCCAGTGATGTATTATTGAGGGATCTAATCTGCAGTTTCCTCCTCGTTGTTGTTATCGAGCTGCTGATTCGCTTGTTTTCACTATAGTAAGGTTAAGATAGTATATTACATACCGAAAAGAAAAGAATCATTTTTCTCGTGAGCGTATGAGAGGGAGAACGCGGCTTTTTTTGTTTCGAGAGTTATCGCATTTCAAATTTGACAACAACTCGTATTCCACCTCATTTTTGAAAAATAAAACCAGTGGAGATCCCGTTGCTTGTAACTTTCACACCTTATTCGACCTTCGATCTGTATCATTCTCGATTAATTGCTTTGTCTTTCAGCAAATAAACCCGATAGTTGAATTATTTGAGAATTTTTTGAAGATTTGCATTCGCCATACCTGAATATTTCAAAAGTCACGAATAAAAGTCGATTGAGTGAATATGAAATATAATCATTCCCAGTTAAACATAAATGAAATATTCATTTCACTTGACAAACGAGTGAGGTGCTTTCTAACGAGAACAAAATATTTGCACCTCTGGAATACTTGTGAACTTCTAGAACTGTTGTATACAGTGCAAGCGAGTACAAGTTGAAATAACTTCACTGTCAATAGCTAATAATGATACTCGCAAAGTTCCGTAGTTTGAACATTTCACCTGAAAATTCGCTATCAATTTCGTCTGACTGGAGTTCACCTCAGTGAAGTTTATAATTACCAGTTCTATACGTAATAAGGAAAATAGACGTCAATATTTGAAGTTAGTTTGGGAAAATGTGATGGTTGAGACACAAGTTCAGTATAATATTAACGAACTAATCCACTGCTCCTTTTGTTGCAAAATATCTGGGTCTTTCAATGCTCATATAGAAATGAAATAACAGGCTAAGTCGGACCCGTGTCTTATAATTCCTCATTTGAACATTCATTTCCAGGAAATTTCATCGTAACAGAATTATTCGACCAACAAATTTCCATCTGGAATATTGATTACAAAGACCAGTCTCCAGAATTTATTTCATGAAGGGAACTCGATGGAACCATTTTTACCGGTGAGTTTGTCGAGGCCATGATTGTTTTGAAAATCAACCTGAGTAAAAGACGGAGAATTCTTCTCAAATATTCGTTAATGCTGAAGAACTTTGGATGATGATTTGGATACAATAGTATTCTGTGTGCTTTTCAGAAAAGTATTAAGAAGTAAGTACTCTTAAGTTGCTATCACTGTCACATACACATAGCAATCAACCATTCCAACACTTGCGATTCGAGGA
This sequence comes from Zygogramma bicolorata, assembly GCA_032362365.1. NCBI lineage: Eukaryota > Metazoa > Arthropoda > Insecta > Coleoptera > Chrysomelidae > Zygogramma > Zygogramma bicolorata. Next base: position 54,644 of record JAVJAQ010004853.1, on the reverse strand, counting down.
ATTGTAACAATTTCCAAATACAATATCCCACATATAGCATTAAAAACAATCGGGGGAAAAATTATATGTTCAACTCGGTGGCAAAGTGAATTGACTGCCTTAGCAGAATTCCTAGCCTCGCTACACTCGGCTTGACTATAATTGCAATAATTCATCTTCTCAATCAGGTAAAAAGTGATCTTCACATCTTCCTCCTACCAAGTTCAGAGTGAGGTGATAAAATTTGCAGTTCAGAGGTTTTGTTACAATGCACCAATACCGATTGAACTAAAGGATATGATAATTTCCAAACCAAAGTCCTATGAAAACACTTCAAATTTTAAGGCGTCTTGAAATATATACTAAAAATCGACCGTTTGTTGAGTGTTCAGCACAACAGTATCCAAGAATATTAGCTGTCCCTTGCCCGCACATGTATTCTGTCACTACATTCAGATACCTCGCATGGGGATGCGGAGCATTTATCATCAATTATAGGTATTCATTTTTTGGAGTTCATCTATCACATATACGAGAGAAACATTAGTTCCAGAAAAAACCTTTTTGTTGATAGGACGCAAGTATCGTTCATCGTCACTAAATATATTGAGGTCCGAAAGGGAAACATGATTAGTACATTTTCGAAACCAAAAACGTAACAATATATCCAAGGCCGTACCCAGAAAAAGTTTTCGAGGGGGGGTTGTGGCACCAGGCAGGGCCGGAGGCCCTCCCAAAGGAACGTCAAAATTAATTGTCAAATAACCCATTTTTACGCTATTTTGCGCTTCATTAACAAACGTTAGGACGACACTGAATAATAAATATAACAACAAAATAATTTCCCCTGTTAATTTGGTGTCTAGGAAAATAAATAGATTGACGATGCAAATAGACTCAACACTGTTTAATGCAGTACAAAATTACGTCTGTAGACAATAACAGTTACATTGCAAAACAAAATCCACAAAATCCATTCTTCTGTTTTTTTTTTCTTGCGAATTCATCAATCACTTTGTCTGTTGAAATTTTATGGCTTCTATGAACCGACATGAGAGCCAGTCAATAGCTTGAGAGTGGAGAAGGTCCTCTCAGCAGTTGCAGTGGTCACTGGCAAAAAGCAAATATTTACAGGAGGGTGAATATATGTTAGGGAAGAGTTCCCAATTACATTGGCTTAATGCCTCAATGGCACAGGAGGCTTGTCGAGTTCCATTTGTTTTTCCCAAAACAATTTTCACAGTGAGTACTCACTAGGTACTAGTTCTAGATCAACCATCTTTTCATGAAGTTTCAAAGATTCAACGTCTATTTTCTCGTTCGTCGATCGTTCGTTTAGTTTCGGAGTAAGCCCCCACTGCTGTACTGCCAACATATAAAAACGAAATTTCTTCCGAAAGTAGTCACAGTCAGAGACTTGCGAAAGCGAATGGCGGTCTTTTCATCGTGCTGCTACCTATCGTGATAGCGCCTAACTATATGCTTTACGACAACTTACGCAATGAAACGCTTCGGTCTAAGCTGTTAGTTGCGGATCACGTGCATCCACGAATTTCACGTAGGTGAATGGGTTAGTAAAATTATAATAAATTTGACAAATTTTTTACATACATTTTTAACTAGAAATTGGTTTGAACTCTTCCTTATTCACCCATGAAGAAGAAGAAGAACAATTATAACTTGAGTAATGCGTTTGAAAAATCTTATTTTTTGGAAAATTTCGGACGGGGTTTCAACCCCTCTGACCCCCCCCCCTAGGTACGGCCTTGAATATATCGGCCGGTATTTCAAAAAAAAATGCTCATCTCTAGTGAAACAATTGAAAGATAATGTATGTTTTGAAAATGTTTTTCAATATAATATATTGATCAACTTCGTCCTCCTTACATAATTTAATTCATTAGATTTGCTTGTGAATTAATGAATACATATCTCCTCTTCGAGAACTGGAGCATATAAAAATATTATTGGCTTTGCAATTAGATTACGTCACTTCTAAATTATGTGAATATAACATATCGACGGTGCTGGTTATCGGAGTAAAGAGACTAGAAAAAAACAGAATGTTACCGCTCAAAAAATGATATGATGGCTATGCGTGATTAGAAAACGAGGTTAATACTATGCGAAAAGTCCCATCAGATTTCCACATCTGAATATTGACCTCACAATTTTTCAATCTTTGGAATGTCATATACGAAAACAGGGTATCAGAAGCGATGCATGATCGATACAACCAGTTTTTCAGATACGATACAACATACCATATCAAATGAATCACCTCACGGATACCCTGTGTATCTACTGAAAAACATCAAACATGCTGCTATCTATGTTAATGTCCCCACTACCTCTGTTAAGAGATCCCACGTATAGACGTATTCCCTGCATAAGTATTGCGACGACTGAATGAAAAAATTGGATCATATTAAGATAAAACAATTCCTTTTTCATCTGAGACCTGCAGTGTTGTTTGGTCGAGACGAGTTGCACATGGGCGGATGAACAGATCCTTATCGATTAAACTCGTAGCTTATGCAAAAAGACTATAAATTTGATTCTACAAATAACATATTTCCTGATTTTTTTTTTCTGCAAAGTATCGGCAAAGTATCGAATATACCTATGAAAACAATTATTCGTGAAAAAACGCTAGTGACCCTCTCAGAAAAGAAAATCTGGATAATAGTAATGGTGGCGATCAGTTACATGTATTTGATTTACAATTGAATGCACATAGAATGTTCCAATTGAACATGTTCATTCAGAACATCGTACCTGAAATAAAATATTATTCAAATAATTATTGAAATTGAGGAACCAATTTTTCTCTAAAAATCATAAATGGATCTATTGTTCTTTGAGATTGAAATAAAAAAAAATCGTTTTTTATTCGTTTATTTGGAAAACATTTGTTATAAATGAATTATTTTTTATAATGTTTTTAATGCTTGATTATTAAAATTAGAGACAAAGTTGTACTGTTCAGGCACAGTGAGAACACGTTTGGTAGCATAATAATAATCGTCTCGAAACTTTCTATGAATTTTAATTTCAGTTTGATTCTCTATAAGTTTGTGTTTATTATCACCTAATGTTTCACTATGAGAAATGAATGCATGTATAGCTTTTTATTTTAGAGTAATTATTGGCAAAGTTCCACAAATGAAGCAACTCACAGAGATAATCAATTTTGTTGATAAATAAGTTAGCAACGACAAAATTCCACACAAATAAAACAGACGAACGAAATGAACTCTGTTACTGTCAACTGAATACTAGTGCTATATGACATAGTCTGGAGCTATATGAATGGTGTTCAGGTCAGGTAAAAAGGTGGACCCTCCGAAACCGTAAGCAGATGTTTCTTCCATCCAACGAAGGAATATCGCATACAGATAAAAACTGGAATTTGAAAGTGATCTTAAACTAAAAAATAGAAAATCTGAGAAAGGTAATTGAGGGGACTCATTAAATTGAAATTAACGAAATGACTGATAGCTTAAATTATTTTACTTAAAGTCCATGCAAATATAATTTTAATTGATTCTTAATGATACCTAAACTACTGAAAGTGCAAGTCATGGAATCCTCATAATTAAGTGGTACATAACAATTGTTGTGCATGCATAAGACTTAGAATTTTTGAACAATAGTCGAAGAATAAATAAATAACAGAGCTTTAACTCAAATGAAAATTGTTAATGGATTAATAAAAAACGAAAATGGCTTGAAGCATTATGGTCATATCTGCAATAGTTTGAGAGTCATCATAATTTTGAAAACAAAAGATCAAACGAAAAAGACAAGTTTCAAGGCATAATAATATCAAAAGCTCTATAAAAAAAGAAAGAAATGTGAAAGAACAAAACATACATGGATACTTTCATAACATCATCAAGTATTTCAAAAAAATTGGAATAATTAGTTCATTCATAACAAATTCTTTTTTGGGTAGACAAAAAAAAGAAATGATTTTTTTTTAATCTCAAAGGATAGAATTTATGATTTTCAGACAAACAATGGTTCCTTTATTTTTTATATAAATAATAATTTCATTCAATAAGTAGATCACGAAAAAACATTTTTAGATTTACTCATAAACAATGTACTCATTTACAACAATTTTTTAAACAATAACAGTATAAGTTAAAATAAATTATTTAGAAGTAGCTTTTAACCGTTATACATCGAAACAATCAAAATTTGGAAAAAAAAATTGATTTGATTTTTTTTATTTTCAAGTGTCAATAAAAAAGTGAAAAATCAAAATATTGTAATTTTAGCAACGGCGATCTTTTCATTAGCCTATTGAGAATAGCTTCACGAAGTGAAAAAAAATGTAGGGTTTTAGTCGAGTTTTAGTGTGTCATGAGGGTTTTTATATTAACTCTCAGTTTATAAAAATCATTTATCAACAAATGCATAACTTATGGAAAAATTGGGATGGAAACTTTTTAACCGCGGATTATTATTCATGGATGTTTTCCATATCTACATGAATTTTCTCATTCCTAAATTTCAATTTTTATTAAGTTTAAATAATTTTTTTTGTTGCTGTGTCAGATTGACGCAACGCGCGCTAAAGCCAGACTACCCGTTTTTGGCTCTAGTTTTCAGGGCTCTGTAAAAATTATAAATAATAGAGGTACACCTCCGGGAAATGGAACTTTTCAGAAGAAAATGGTACATGTGAATTAGACTAATTTACTATTTCTGGACTTTCATTGATATTTGCCATTTGTAGCTTTAACTTTTCTGGTATTAATTGTTATAATGATGAAATTCAAGTGAAACAACCGAAGCACAAATTGACATTCTACAAACACGAATTATCAGAAAATTGAAGTAACAAAAGTGGTTCTCCTGTTCAACACAATTCGTTTAATCGAAGAATAGACATATTCAACAATAACTGAATCAGAAGGCTTTCGAATGGTAGTTTTCATTTTTGATAAAAAACAGCCTTTTTCTGGTGAGCCTGGTACAGTAAATGAGAGCATATAGAAAATATATCTTATATATCAATTATATTATTTATATCTATTATCATTTATATCTGAATAAAGGTTAAAACTCTGTTCACAATAAGAATGCTCCTATTTCTGGATGAATATAGTTAAGGGTAAAAGAAGATGAAATGGAATGAAGCGAATAATTTTATAGTTTTCCTGACATAATATACAATTCTACTGCTAGGCACAAATAGGTTATTTCTTGTTTCCAAACAAAAGCGTGGTTACTCGACCTACATACAATTCATAATAGTAGTGTAAATAGAGGTACGAATCATAACCTTTCACTTTTTCAATGGCTGGTTTCAGTTTCGTTGTTCATATGAATAATTCAGTAGAACTACGGGTGAAGATTTCTAATTATTCATCGCGTGTGATATTGATCTTCTCTGGCGATACGTGTCCGGTCGGATATTAACCTCCCACTGAATTAATGGCTGATTACTGTGACAGATGTAAATTGTTACAAACAATTTTCAAGTCAGGTATCTTAGCACACCCCAGAGGTTGATATTTTGGTAGAAAATAATTTTTATTTCGTTGACTCATATATAATAAAGTGTTTTTTTTTGAAGAAAAGAAGAATAAGATATAGGAAAAAATGTAAAAAATTAGTGGCTGACATTATTCTACCCAAATATATTGTAAAGGTTTCTTCCGGATGCCACTGGACATGATGATTCTAATTACGGTTGAATTAGGCCCTCACTAACCCAAATATCACTGGCAAATTTCAACAAAATCTGTAGAAAGATTATCAAGATATTCAGGATAATACTATTATTTCTTGCGAACTATTGACACCCTGTGTGTAAACGAAGCATTATCGGACCCATGTACAACAGAATTTTCAGTTTTAGAGTCACTCCAAGAATGACCATTTCGAGTTTTCGGCTAGTAACTTTTATAGGAGAGAATTTGATACAAATTGAATTCAGTTTCGAAGACTCCTTTTTCACAATGCAATCAAAATAATTGAGATTTTTTTTCATTTTGTTCGATGATTTATTGATTTAATGAATCATAAATAATTTAAGTGTTACGATAACATCAGATTACTGATTCGATAAATAATTGTCTGGTGTCGAAACTATGCGTTTGATTAATTTTGACCAAGACGACGTTGAAAAAAGGGAAAAAATCAGATTCATTCTGTTAATGTCTATTAGGCATGTTTATTCTTGCTTATGTAGCCCGATTTTATGACTCTTGAAGCAATATGTTCTTCTGAAGCGAATTGATGGAAACTAAAACTTGGTTATCATTATAATTATCGAGAATTTCGCTGAGAATAGTTTGAGGTAGTTACACAATGGTGACCAAGGCTGTCTCTGAGCGGATAAAGGACAGATAACGTTCTTAATTGCCGAAACACAACGAGGTGAAAAATGATTTTTCGGAGGTGTATTTGCTACTACAACTGCAAGGAAACTTGGAAAATCTGTAGTACTTTTCATGACTGGTGAACAGACCTCAAATTCTAGAAAGGATGGTTAACATATTCGCTTATTGGCGTATCATGCGCATTGCCCATCGCACAAAGCCAACCAGAAACATTCCTACCTTGACCTCGATGCGAAACAGAAGAGTTGGGGATCCAGATCGCACGAGTAACAAATCAACTGTTTCATTCCTTCCAATTCATTTTTTCTACCCAATGAGTTTTTGGAAATAAAGAGGCAAATGTAAAGAGAGAAAGAGAAACTACTAATTCAGGACCTTGGAACCTGAACCCCAGTTCAAAATCGACTTTCATGACAAAATATTATTGTAATATACTCTGTATATGGTTTTTGCTAGGAATTCATTATGTCATACTTGATAGCGAATACAAGGGAGTAATTATGAATACTGCAATTTTGTTAAAAGTGATTTATTGAAATCTTGTATCAAAAAAAGTGTTGAGTTTTTGATAAAGATATCCACCGGTCCATCAGATTTGGCGACGAGGGGAAAAAGGTCTTATTGAAGTACCAATTCAACAAAAGTAAGTGAGATGCCAATGATTGGTTCTAAAAGAGAATTCAATCCAGAAAAAGACAATTGGACGTTATACTAAGAGCTATTGGTAATTTATTTCAATGTGAATGACATCAAAGACACAGATAAACAGAAGCGGAAGGTTGCAGCATTATTGAGTTTGATTGGTTCCACGAGTTCGATTGGTTCTCCGAGATTTATGTACGCCCATTTTGCCTAAAGACAAAACCCAAATCGACTCATGCAAGTTTCATAAAACACATTTCTACCCAACTATATTAATCTACAGGAAAAGAATAAATTTTATCAAACTTAAGAAAGAGGAAGGCCAACGCTTGGTATGCCAGGATTCGTAAGGCAGCTGGAGACTGTGATTTTGGTAATCATTTACACAAGTTGATTGCTTTTATTTCTGGTGGCCAACTTTGGATAGGGACATCGAAACAATTTTTATATCTTGTAGAGCCTGTCTTTCAATTTCAGATGAACACCAAAAGCAACTTGAATACCTTGAATTAGACCAAACGGAGCTTGACAAAGAATCTATTTGGCTTATTTAGGACCTTCGTATCTTGAAAATTATTTGATGGTCATAGATGCTTTCAGTAAATGGCCAGATATTTTCGAAATGTCAAATATAACTAGTGAGAATTCAATAAAGAAATTGAGGGAAACGGTAGTGTCCGATAACGGTCCATAGATAACTTCCCATTTAATCGAATAATTTTTGAATAAGAATGGAATTTCTCACAAAACTATTCCACCATATCATCCAGCAACAAATGGTGCAGCGGAAAATGCTGTACGATCTTTCGAAAAAGGATTTAAAGCTGCTCTTTTGACACCAGGAATAATAAAATTTCAACTGACATTTTGATCAGCAGGTATCTAAAGCAAGAACTAAAGAAATTCAGTACATTGCAGCACTAATGAAGCTCCTTGATTGAAGCTCTTGATTGAAATTTGAGAATTGTGTTTGATTTGATGAGACCTTGTCGAGAAGATGAATTTTCTGCAAATCAGGACAAACAAATTTCGAATTATAGAGGAAAAGTTTAAAGGGAATTGAAAGAGGGGCAAAAGAAACGTTATGATACCAGATTAGTAAACAAACAAAAATGGGTAGAGGCAAAAATTCCAAAATTTATGGGTAGCTGGAATTATTTATGTATTTTGAAAGATGGTACACAGTGAAAAATGCGCATTGATCAAATCACATACAATCACAAAGTCGAAAATGATTCTGATGATATTTCTGATCGAGTTTCTGATTGAGTTGTTCTATTTGCTCAGGTAAGAACTGAATCGAAATAATACATTATGAAACTTTGTTAATTATTGTTTGCATAGAATTAGTGCTTTATGTTTTCAATTTATAAGGGAGGAATGTGATGTACTCTGTTTATTGTTTTTGCTAGGAATTCATGATGTAATACTTGCCAGCGAAAACAAGGGAGCAATTATGAATACTGTATATAACGACGAGCACCTTTGTAAAAAGCAGATTAATTGAAATCTGGTATCAAAAACAGTGTAAAGTTATCTCTTTTTATTCAACACGCATTTCCCGTTCGACGATAGGCATAGATATGCCCTTTTTGAATTCACTGAACTATAATTAATTAACGAACTAATTAATGGCTCTATTAGAATCGAGACCTACCATTTCAATAAAGCTTCTGCAAAAAAAAGAGAGCTGCAGTTTTTCTGTACGAGAACCAATATAAGCGTCCTTTGATCCTGACTATATGAAAATTGGAATTTACATACTTCAAAAGAACATTTTCTCTGTGGATGAAACAGACGCAAAGGAAAAAGCGCGCAGTGTCGAGTGTTCTATAATTGAGGAGTTTATGGAAACAACGTTCGTTTTAATGGAACAATTTTTCAATAGTAATCAGACATTCCTTGCATGTTCACCATCGATAATGTATATTGCTTCGATATGATTTGAAAAAAAATTATAATATATTCTATAAGTCAATACCTTGTTATTTCCAATTGCACCTATACAGCAAATTGTGAATCTGTTATGGTTTCGATCTTATATGTCACTTCAACAGGTTACAGATTTTGATGAAATAGTATATCACGTAACGGGGAGGATAAGTAGCCTATTACGCATGTGCGAAAAATGTGAGCAGGAGGCTTTAGCCGAGTGCGGCAATTCGGATGTGCAAGTAACTAGCTTTATCCTCGAGTTGCGTATTGTACTTTTTCCACTCCCGCCATGCTCGTGTTGTAATTTCTGCTGGTGTAGCACAAATTTCTTCGTTATCCCTCATTTTCAATGATCAACGAGACAGTGGATGAGAGCAAGTAGTTGAAACCATTGCTTGCTCGATGGATATAACTAGATACAGAACTGTTAAACGAAAAATTTCAGAAAAATATCATTTTTATTTCATCCTTACAAAATATTTGAATTTGAAAATTCCGCTGATTTTGGTTTTCGGGCCATTGAATGTTATTATGAGGTCAAATTAATCAGGTCAAATGTTACATATTCCATACTTTTGAGAAAACGATTCCGGAAGCGGCTGCCATTAATTTAGAATACACGTGTATTCTGAATGAGTCGTTACCTATCAGCTGTCAAATGAGTAATAAACGGTTAAAAATAGTGAGAGTAGGAACACATCAATTACAATCTTGATAAATATTGCAATGGGTGTAATGAGAAGTACAGGTTCTACGAATAAGGACTGGTACAATTAAAAGCTACCATGAACTACCACCATCATTTGCAATTGCGTTCCAGGACGTTTTAAAAATTTTTCGTGTCGCTAGTGCAATTTCAGGAGAAAAACTTCAAGAAGCTCAAAAAACAAAAAGGTAATAATAATGGAAGTCTCTCTCTCACACACACACACAACCTGCTTCTGAATATCGTTATCCGGGTGTTTGAACAGCATATGTACGGCTGATAGTGATTCCAACTTCCATTGTTCAAACTATTCAATTACTTCGAAACTATATTCAAAATAGTATTAATTTATTAAAATGGAGAAAAGAAAAAGCAATATATACGGTTGGATGGAAGAGCAAGCTCTGCCATGAATTTTTCATGTGCAGATATTGAATCCTGCCTTTTGTTAGGTTCTCTGTACTGAGTTTGTAACCTCTCAATAAAAGCATTTATTATTATTATTATTATTATTATATATCACAAAATAAGATTTGAAAAAACAAAGGAATATATTGAAAAGAAAGTTGATCAAACCTGGTTGGCAAGTGAAGAAAAAAAATCAGAAAAAGGAAGGATACAGAAAGTTCAAAAGGAGGAAAGAAGGGTAACAAACAAGTTAAACAAAAGTCCGGTATGGAAATTAAGTGAATATATCGTTCGACCGAGGAAATACACCCAAAAAAAATGAAGGAAATATTCGTACTAATCAGACATTCAGTATCACTAATTTTATTCGGGTTTGAAGGCCGTCGTTTTCTGGAATTTCTTCCTGACGCATGACGTCTCGCTGGCTCGAGTGGCTAACTTCTTCAGAGGCTCATTCATCTTGAAATTCACTCCGATGGTATCGGAGCCATATAGTATCTTAAGAATGAGCCTCTGAAGAAGCTAGCCACTTGAGCCAGCGAAACGTCAGGAAGAAATTCCAAAAAACGACGGCCTTCAAACCCGAATGAAAGTAGTGACACTGAAGACCTCGGCTGCGAAAGCCTTATTTATTTTAATCAGACATTGGAAATCAATCAAAAGAATGAAAACCCATGAAATATATTCTATATTTGAAGCCGATTTATTTATTTCAGCTAAGGCCGCTCGCAAACTTAGCCACTTGTGGTCGCCACCGGTGGCCGCTTCAAGTGGCTAGAGATGGCCACCTGAAGCCGCCACAGGTGGTCGCTTCCTGCGGCATTCTAAACCACCACTTTTCACCAAGTATTTGAGTCAGATCCGTCTGTAGTTTTTCATTCAGTACTAAACACAGTAATATAAGCGTATCTATTCATATTGTATAACCATTATATAGCCTACATACGAAGGGTACATATGATAGACCGCTATTTCATCATTGAATATTTTATTGAAACAATTAAATTATATCATGGTGAAAAAGACAATGTTGTATTACATATCTTTATTCATATAAACATTTTTAATTGTCATCAAACATGTCCTCAATGATTTCACTCTCAGACAGAGAATGATATGAGGCAGAAAATAAACAAATCTATATTAGCCGTCATGTCTTCACGATCGATCCGTACCTGTCAAACGGTGGCGAGCGACTGGTGGTTGTGTTTGCTCGGACAAATCGGTGGTCGTCACTGGCCACAAGCAGCGAGATACGTCCACCGCCGTAGCGTGTGGCTCGAATAAGCCACTGCCGACGCTGTGTTTGCGCCGAGTCCATTAGAACTGTGTACAAAATGTCGTCCGCAGCGTGTGGCGACCACCGGTGGCGACCACACGTGGCTGAGTTTGCGAGCGGCCTAAAGGTTTGACAGAGTGCACGTATTTGAATTTATCATTATTCATGATATTAAAGAGGGAATTCGATATGAAAATGAATGGAATCCAAGTTTTCGTTCCCAGAGGAATCGACATCATTGCAAAAGACGAATTCCCAGATTTCAAGTGTATTGGTAGCTAATTTTTGGCTCTTTTTTTCTCCGATTTGAAAAATAGAATTTGTATTGGTAATGATATATATATATATATATATATATATATATATATATATATATATATATATATATATATTGATGCGTTGTTTTTTCGGGTTTCATTCCGTGTTCTGTGGTTTTGATCCTCTGAAGGATAATTCTCACAACGTTTCGGCAAAGTCTCATTTTCAAACGTTGTGAGAATTATCCTTCAGAGGATCAAAACCACAGAACACGGAATGAAACCCGAAAAAAACAACGCATCATACTTCGTCCGTGAGAATCTTCATGCTAACATATATATATATATATATATATATATATATATAACTTTGAAAGCGAAGGGTAGTCTTCACTGGCTAGTCAAGACTGCAAACCCCAACAACATTCCGAATTTCTATATATATATATATATATATATATATATATATAACAATATATTTCCAATATTTCGACAATCGATTGTTGTCATCATCAGGGAGCTACAAAATAATGTTAATGAATGAAAATATGACAGAATTTTTTATCCTTACTTACATTGTTAGTGAGGATGGTCGCATGAGATGGTTAAAGAAGTCAGATGACACATAGTAAAATTGTTTTAAAACATTGATACGTATCAGTACAACACATAAACACGTTAAAAACTATAATCTTCTTTTTTAATGAAAAAGGTGCAGTGACAAACACCATGTGGAAATGATGAATGAATTTCACTCAAATGATTGAGATCGGTTCTTTTATTCAAACAATTTGAATTTGACTTCTTTAACCATCTCATGCGACCATCCTCACTTATAATGTAAGTAAGGATAAAAAATTCTGTGTCATATTTTCATTCATTAACATTATTTTGTAGCTCCCTGATGATGATAACAATCGATTGTCGAAATATTGGAAATATATTGTTATAAGAGTACACTTTCGCTTTTGCTGCTGTTCCCAAATATAATTCCCGAGGTTTGGTCCTAACTTGTCAGCAAAGACTTCCTCTCTTCTTTAGACAGGAAAATGGGTTACTATCAAGATATTCAAGCTACATATGGAGTCAACATAGTAAAAACAATGAAGCATTGGTCAAGGATAAAAAATGAAAATGGCCAGAGAATACAACCGTAAAATTTTTCTTCTCAGATGCAGAAAATTAGGGATATTACCTAACCATATCCGGCATTCTACAGCTCCTATCGATGACCTTCTTCTCCGACAAGATATTAACTACACTAATCAATCAAGAAACCTATGTTTAAGGTTAGGAACGAAACTTCTTCATTATGAAATTGACATTATTCATAAATTGATTCCTAAGTTGGAAAAACAGTTGCAGATGCTCAAACGAGAGATCATTAACGGTACAAGTGAGTTGCTTTTCACAGAGTTTTCGAGTTCCCAACAAGTGAAATTTAACAAAATTTTTCATTCAACAAGAAGAAAAAATACTATTAAAATTAATAACTTAATTCAATTAGAATCTACTCATAAACTTAATACACAACCCTGTTGGATAAAAAACTTATCCGACATTTCAATTCCTCAAGATATTTCAAATTTCTTAGCCTTAGGCCCAGAATTTAGTGTTCAACCGATCTTAAAACAAGATCTTTCTATTAAAAATATTTCAGCAGACATTGATTGCATAACTTCAAAGATCACTAATGATCAAGAAAGAAATTCCACAATAGCCCGTTCTACAAACATAGTTACTAACTATGTACATTCTTCCAAACATTCCTCATCATTTTACCATAATTTATATAATAAAACAAAAAAATTTCTTAAACAGAATCCTAGCTTGGTTGTCACAAGGTCTGACAAGGGAAATGTTACAGTGGTCATGAATAAAGATCAGTATTTTCAATTATCCTCTGAACTAATAAATAATTGTAATTCCTATACACCGGTTAATAAAGATCCTACTCTTCAAGTTCAAAACAAATGCAATTCACTTATAAAAAATCTTTTCACCACAAACCAAATTGATGGAGTCACAAAAAAGAAGTTAACCAATTACACAGGAGTCATTTCAAAATTTTATGCTTTACCAAAAATTCACAAACCTACATTATCAGTTCGTCCTATTATTGCTTCCATAAATAATCCCACTGAACTTTCGGCATCTTTTTGACTGACATTCTGACAAGGGCATATGATTCTGAAAATCCATATTATATTAAAGATTCTTTTGAAGTTTCAAGTAAATTTAACAGATTTCAACTTCCTGAAGACTATGTTCTTGCAAGTCTAGATGTTGTCTCCCTCTTTAGCAATGTTTATTTAGAGTATTGCATAAGAGTAATTAAAAAAAATTGGCATAATATTAGTACATATTGCAACATTCATGAAAATGACTTCATAAATTTATTAACCTTTCTTTTCAACAATACGTATTTCTCTTTCAATAATAATATTTATAAACAAACTTTTGGTACACCTATGGGCGCTAAAATCAGACCCATTTAAGAAAATTATGTGATGGATGACTTGCTTGATACGGTCTCAAATGTTGTTCCTTTTCATATATCTTTCATTAAAAAATATGTTGATGATATCATCTTGGCATTGCCTAGGTCTGGAGTTGACGAGATAGTAGATATTTTTAACAGTTATGATCAGTTTATCCAATTCACCATTGAAAAGGAGGATGCAGATTGTAGTGTTCCATTTCTGGATACTAGATTGATGCGTACTTCCACCAATGTTATACTGGTTGACTGGTACCGAAAACCTATCAGTTCTGGTAGGTATTTAAACTATTGGTCATACCATAAAGAGTCGATGAAGGTAAACGTGGTCAAGCAGATGAAAGATCGAATTCTTCGCATTTCGGACCAGGGTTTTCACCAGAAGAATCTCCATATTTTGAAACAATTATTCCTTAATAATTCTTATCCTTCTTCACTTTTGAATAAGATCTTATTTGGCACGTCACCATTAACTTTTTCTCAAAATCAGAATAATAATTCAAATTTAGAACTTACATCTACTAATCAAAATCCTAATCAAACCCATAGTAATTTTTCATACATTAGTCTACCATTCATTTCTGAGATCACACCTGGACTTGCCAGAATTTTTAGTAACATAGATAATATTAAAATAGCCAATAAAACGGTTCTTACAATTAATTCCCTCTTTTCTAATGTTAAAGACAAAGTTCCAAAATTATCCCAGTCAAATGTTGTTTACTGTATTCCTTGCAATGACTGTGACTCTGAGTATATCGGACAGACTGGAAGACTGTTGAAAGATCGCATTTCTTCACATAGAAGCGATTGCAGACTCCATCCTGAAAGATGTGCTCTGAGTGAACACACTTCCAAGGAAGGACATTTAATGAATTACAGTTCCACAAAAATTTTATCAATTGAAAGGAATGTTTCGAGGAGAATGTTCTTAGAAATGGCATTCATTTCTCAATCTTCAAATTGTTTGAATAAAAGAACCGATCTCAATCATTTGAGTGAAATTTATTCATATTTATTATTGATTGATGGCAATTCGAAGGTTCTCGAAGGCAATTCAAGTGACGTTACTTAATCAAAATATTAAATTTATACTTTTTTACATAACCAATTTCAAATTTTCAATTATTTTGATACTATATTACATTTTCCCACCTCCTCTTTTGTAGCACCTGTAATGGTAATGAGGTCTCAGCGGCTAAGGCCAAATTGTGTCTCAACAGTAATTTCTCAGTGACATTTGACATTTTTGACAAATGACTTTTGGCGCCTTTATAACCACAAAATTTTCATTCCTTTTCATCATTTCCACATGGTGTTTGTCACTGCACCTTTTTCATTAAAAAAGAAGATTATAGTTTTTAACGTGTTTATGTGTTGTACTGATACGTATCAATGTTTTAAAACAATTTTACTATGTGTCATCTGACTTCTTTAACCATCTCATGCGACCATCCTCACTAACAATGTAAGTAAGGATAAAAAATTCTGTGTCATATTTTCATTCATTAACATTATTTTGTAGCTCCCTGATGATGACAACAATCGATTGTCGAAATATTGAAAATATATTGTTATAAGAGTACACTTTCGCTTCTGCTGCTGTTCCCAAATATAATTCCCGAATTTTGTATATATATATATATATATATATATATATATATATATATATATATATGTAATATTCATAGAATAAATCCTACCCAACATGAAAGAGAATAAAGTAAATAGTTTCTAATAAAATTTCACTGACCGGTATATTATTCCATTAAAAATCCCATGTCAACAGAAAATTCAATAGGTTCCATTTTATGAATTTTGTTCTCCCAACATTGATTTGAAGAAGAAGCCAAAAAACATAATTTTTGCATCAATTCACTCAATATCATTTGGGTAACTTCGTTGAATTATTTCTTATCCAAACACGTTTTCAATTTATTTTCCTCGATGTTCCTGATAACAATCCGGAGATTCAGATGTTCCACTAATTGAAGGATTGCCAAACATTTACATTTGGCAAACATTCTCCATCTTCCATAGCGGAGTCTCCATTAACAATTCTGAGTACAGGCCAATGAACCTTCGGATAGCATCAGATTGTTTAACATGAGGGCGGTGGAAGAGTAGGCTTTAATTTCAGAATGTGCGATCCACATCTGATTACGTAGCCTGCTTTCGATTTTCCTAGTTCACCTCTAGCTCGACACAGAACTTGACTGATATATGTGCAGGCTTTAGAGGGATTTTTTGGGATGCGATTGGGGCGAGTTTGGGATTCTGGAGAGCTTTATTCAGTTAATCACTGAAGGGAAATATACGATGGTCGATATGTTGAGAAGAGATAATTATGATTTTGTCAAGCTTCGTTTTATTTCCTACCACTTAGTTCTATATTAGAGGTTTCGAAGGAGTTGAATTAATTACCAATATTTGTATCACTGAACAATACCAACATGCCGGGTTTTCCAGATATTTATTAGTACTCGTATGCCATTATTGAGAGATATACGAATAAAAAACAAACATGGATACGAAAAATTCACTGTCTTCAGTTTTACCCCACATTTTCTAAGGAACAGTCCCCGCAATTTAGTCACAACGGCTTTCTGTATACGATGATATATTTTTTTCGCAAAAAAGAAATCAGTTTTACCGTCATATTCTCCAGAAAACTTCCACCAACTGACAACATTTTTCGAATTCGAGATTTGCAGTCTATTTTCGGAGCCGAAGTGATTCGGATTTTCACTTCATGAACTGTAGGTTCCGGGTATCGCTTGCTCATACCAGCTCTTCAATGAGCTTCTGAAGCGTTTCCTCAAAAACTGGCTTATTTGTGAAAAATGAAGTTTCCCCTACAAAACTGGTACCTAAATAATTCCTATATTATGGTATCCACATCATCATTAGGTTTCATTGAAATATTAAGAGGAAAATATCATCAGTAGTTTAATGAGAGTGCAATAAACGTTGAGAATGGAACCTTTGGTGTAGAAGTTGAAACTAAGAGATTAATTAGCCTAACACCAAACTGATATTATTTGCAGATGACGTGAGTTTCGCAGACAAGGTTTGCTCCGGTTAGGTCAGGTGAGCTTAGCTTACAAGGCTAGCATCTTCAGGAGAAGTATCAGTATCATTATTTCCCCTGGAGACCTATCCTTGTAAGCGAAACGCGCGTCGAGTGGAAATAATATCAGTTTGGTGTTGGGATAATTGATCCCTATAAAAATATTCGGGATTATAGTACCTTGAGTATATTAATTCTCATTTTTTCAGATTGTGGTAGGTTACAAACCGAAAAAACTACGGAACAAACTTGAGCATGAGTTTATACATGTAGTAAAAAAGTAATTTCTAAGACCTTCAATATTCATAAAATGAATTTGGCGAGAAGTGTTCTTCAGACCAACTCATATAAGAATCGTACCAGCACTTCACTTCCATTCACATGGACAAAATAGCCGTTAAAACACTGACTGAATATTGCCGTATAATGTAGAAAAGACTTACTTTTCTGCCAAATAATTTCATACTAATATTCCAAGAAATTGATTACTACAAGCTCCGTGATGGTGTTTACAGATACATACATTAAACTATCCTTGAAATAGAGATAATTGCGGAAGAAGTTATTGGACCGGACGGCAGTGACATATTTTTCAATAAATTTCATACGGTTAACCTTTCAAAGAAGAAATACTTGGAGCTAAAATAAATCGTAATCTGCCAAAAAAGTACGGGCTGTGGAGTATTTCATGTAAAATCCAGAAATTGCACTTGTTACAGTAATTCTAATGGACGACTTTCTACAGGCTGTCCGGCATCTGTTACACATTAAAACAACGCTCAAATTACAAAAATCATGGAGGGATCCCACAAAAAGCATAACAATAACACTGAAAAAAAATTTTTTTTTCGAATCACATCACATATTGTAATATATTTATGCAATATTTTTATGTATACATTATGATAGTATGTGAAATGTTTTCTCGCTTTACAACATGCAATATCATCAAAGGTGAGTATCAACGTTTATGTGATATAAAATCTTCTCATTTATATAATAAAATCGAAGCCGAATATTTTTAACACAATTGGAGTTTGTTAGCTTGAAATTACAGATGGAAAATTTCAGTTTGAATTTGGAAAAATTTGTTTTTGGTGATCAAAATTCAAAATGTAATTGTAAATGAAACTGAGGTTAGCTATATCGGAGCTCTTATTCATCGGATTTTGTTGTTTATTGATGTGAACCATCTCCAAAAAGTTTCTTTTATTGTAATTATCTTCAACTGCTAAAATTGTGGGGTTGCCGAAGTTAATGGTATGATTAATGTTGATATTATGTTCCGCCAAAGCACAACTATTTTTTTTGGAGTTGCAGTCACTCTTGTGGGACGTGATGCGTCCAGACAAGTTTCTACTAGTCTGTCCAATGTAAACTTTATCACATTCGAAGCAAGGAATTTTGTAAATGATACTTGATTGTTCGAATTCAGAAAGTGGTGTTTTAGTTTCAGTATAGAAATTGCCAATTAATTTTTCTGGCTATTCTCAGATCATCTAATTCAAAAATGTTGGAAAGTCTTGATGTTAGTTTCTGAATGTATGGGAGGGTTCTGCAATCATATGTTGTTACTACTTGAGGAATATTATTATTATTAATGGTTTGATTATTGATTTCATTATGAATATTGGAAAATGATGAGAGAGACATATTTGAGTTAGTATTGAATAAAAATTTATTGATGAATTTCAGAGGGTAAGAATTTTCTTTCAGAATGTCCCTGAGTTCATTCATACACTCCACATGAACTCAGGTTCCTAAATATATTACCGCATAGCTGTGTGTTCTTTAGCGTTGCCATACTAGTGCTCGTATTTCGAATTCCGAGGAGTCACCAAACTCCTATAGAATATTGAATCTTTTCCAAAATAAGCGTTGATATTCCATTGAAATTATACACCTATTGTTCACGTTTGTTTTCCTACAGAAATGAACTGCCTGTTGGTACACAATATATAGGTCCACACAGTGGTCATTCACGATTGTGACTATTGCATTCGTGATTATCAATTATTTCCATGTCAAACGTTTCGAACATTTACAGTCGAGTCTACTATTGAAAATGCCGTGTGGCAATATTCACTTGCAATTGACTGTGATGAATACCGACTATTGTCTCACACATGCTGAATGAAAAACAGTTTAATGTTCGTATGGAAACGAAAATATGTGGAAGTTGAAAATACGTTCACAAATGAAATGAAAACTTGGTAAAATTAAGAAAATCTAGGGTGAGAGAAGAATCGGTGTTTCTTCAGCAACTAGGGGATCCATGAGATTGAGGAATGACCTTCGTAGATTGTGGATTTCGAAGTGGAGTCCTACTCCGAGAATATATAAAGTCAGTTAGGATTTTGAAGTTTTGACATTTTCTCCAACGAATAGTTCAGGTCTCCAGAGTACCTGTCAGGTGCTCAATCGGAACCTTGGACCAAGCAAGGTTTATCCTGGTCGTACAGCTGAAAAAGTAAATTTCGACACATTTCAACTACGTAGATATACTATCAATTATGTCAATGGAAATTCGATGGGTTATAGAGCAAAATAAAGAACAATTTATCAAATTTCGGTCGACACTTGAATAATAAGGTCGACATCAACCAAAAATAGTATCAATTATTTCAGTTTCAATAGTTCCATCGTGATCGACTCGATATTTTGATTCTCCCCACTTTTTTATTGTGAGTCAAGATAGCAATTGGACATACAATTTTTATTTTTCAGCCTCTTCTCAACTAGTACAAACGGTTCTTCATGGAATTATTATATTTTATAGTAAACCCATATACGAGTGTGAGTTTAGGAGGGATAATTATTTTGAATGAGCTACAGTTGTACATTCATAAGTATGGAAATGAGGCAAGGGGTGGTTCTTACATACCGCCGATTTTATCATCAGATATTCTTAAGTCGATGTGGAACATGTTAAAGATCCAGAAGTCAATACAATGAGCTATTTTATTTTGAAAAACTACTTGTATGTAAAAATGAATTTGTTTTGATTAAAATGACCTCGACATATGCATCGTTTCTTCTGAACAAGAATAAAAATAGTGCTTGATATTCACTTGAAATGCTATCTAATTCAATATTACATCAGAACTTGTGTTGCCTGGTTCTAAACAGTCGAGAATCTATCAGGTCTTCCCTTTTAACATGTAAGTCCTAGCAGAATAGAGAGCGGAAACCTGTTCAAGTCCTGCATACCGTCAAGAACATTGCTACGCGGAAAATTGTTTGACCACAAATACTCGAGGGAAAACGATTAACCCACTTGCCATCTCAGTCTGTCGGAATTGTCTATGTTTGTTCTCGATAAATGGCCCCATGATATCAAACCGACATCTGCTTTATATATTATGAACGATTATTTATAATGTCATAATCGCTCGATTCATTTCACTTTCAGTAGGTATAACCGTCAGCCTTCGATGATTTTGAAAGTGAACGTATAACCGAAAGGTCGCCATTCTTGCTTTGGAATGCAACTTCATGATACCAATCCCGCATGAATACCATTAATGTTTCCGTTATTTATTCATGAACAAGTATTGTTCTGTAATAACTGTACTGAGGTTACTACTACATTTATTTTCTACGAAGAAGGGCCACTATAGTGGATGCCGCTCGGGACAAAAATAAGTTAGCCTTTCCTCATATTTGCATATGTGTCCAAAAATAAGTATATCTTTCTTGTGCGAGAAATGTATCAACGAGGCCTTACCTTTTAACGTATGAATCCCAGCACGGTAGTTTAATGGCAGAGAATGGAACCCCTATCTCCTGCATGATGAGGAGGAATGTAACACCATATTCAAAATGTACACCCAATAAGTAATATAAATAATAATCAGATACATTCCGTTATTCTGAAACTTAGCTCTCCACAGAAAAATACGAAATATCTAGGCATTCAAAGAATCTTCGACGGTACTACCGATACATTTTTATGAATCGTTTATCATTTTTATTGAAATATTAGACTTTTCTGAATTAACAATAGTTTTCAATCCAAATTAAAACTCTGAGTAAACAATGAATGGATATACCATATTTCAAAATCTGGTGAAAAATGAATTGATCTTATATTTTTTATTTGTACCATACCAGTACAAACAGGTATTATTCCTAATATTATCCCTAACAATTCGAAGACTCACCTAAAAAGAGAAAAGGATAATGGTAAATATCATTTCAACCAGCTGACGAACTTCAACCTTCAGGAGTCATAACTTGTGCGATCAACGAGGCCTTACCTTTTGACGAGTGAATCCCAGCACGTTGGTTCGACAGGGAATTGAACCCTGGCTTGACAAGCCGACGTGCTTACCTCGACACCACTGATATCAATGAATTCGAAATTTACTAGTCTCTTTTCAGTTCTTGTTTCAGATTTCCCAAACAGAATGTTTTCCTTACTGAAAAAAATAATTGCCAATGCTGGATTTCAATTGAAATCAGGAAATGTTACTTATATAGTAGTCTTCACTAACAATCCAAGTGTTCAAGAATTGTTATGGTAAGTCAAAGTCAATTTAAAAAAATCTATACTAGAAATATCATCCATAGCGAACAGATGGAGTACACGTCGAAACGTCTAAAATAGTTTTGACTTACAGGAATCGACATGAAACATTGTAGTATGTCTTTACTCAATTATTACCTTGACTAAAACGTATCGTTGCTCACTGATCAATAACCATTCGGAAACAGTATCACAAGACTTTCAGGTATTCAAACGGCACATTTTTCCAGTACGTTCAACTTCATACAAATGATAAATGTTTCGACAATAAGCTCATGTTTAATTTCTGACAAAAATTTTACATTTTTTGTCCTTGCTACATATTTGATTCTACTCTCTAGACGTCATCAGTTCGAAGCCGTATAATAATCCATTCTTCTCAGTCGGATCCACTCGCAGAAAAAAGGATATCTCATTTTATTCTCGTCGTAATCCTTGTCAGATACATGTAATTGAAAATCAAGTGGCATAAAGGAATATCTGATCTTTTTATCTTGATCACGAATTTCTCTCTGTAATGTTTCAGATGATGGATGGAATTATATCGAGATAGGATGGCTATTGAGTAGAATAGAAATTGAACAATGATGATCGAATATAGCCTCCTGTTCGACATTCTCTGAAGATTTTCATAGTAAATGCATTTTTTCAAAATGATAAAACTTTACTATCCCAAGATAATAGTGGGTGCCGTTGAATGTTGGAGGCGGAGTTCGACCCTTTGATTTTTCAAGGAAAATTCTTTCGTGATACAGAAACTTGGTCCAAAGCTTAGTACTTCAGTTCAACTCTCAAACATATTTTTTCGAATATGTTTTTGGCAAATTGAGATGGCTAGTGAGTATAGTCGAATATATGTGGTCGAACAACAGCTATTGTGGCCGTGATCTGGATGGGTAACCGGATTTGGTCAACTCTCTTTTCTTATTCTCGCTCGTGCTAGCAATCATGCCTCAAAAGACAAGCCCTCGTCATCGATGACCTCACACAAGTTTCGACTTTCTGAAAATTGACCTTCATCCTAACTCACTTTCCAGTAGGTTCGAAATGAGCCCTTCCAAAATTTGTTCAGAATAGATACCAACTGCATTCAATTCGTAAGTTTTTTCAGGTCGAATTTGGTATAATATACTTATAGCGACTCCTAGGTAGCTTCCTTTCCAGTTTTCATAAATAGAAAAAAATGTTCATTGTAAATGATTTTAGTTGTGAAACTGGGTGGAGTCAACGTACGTTTTGTTCTACATGGGGAGTTGCATTAACCCTGAAATGGAATTGATAGTATACCAGTTGACAGTGGTATTTGTTAATAGGAAGAACTTACATGTCTTCAGTTGAAAGTATGGTGTATACATACGTAGATGAGTATCTTGGGGAAGCCAGATATGGCATCGAAGGAGCTCCTCTGGATAAATGGTGCTTATTGGGTTACAGAATAGATGTGGGATAGTAGTTCATTTATGTGTTTAATCATGTTGGCCAATCTTCACATTTCTCATTGATTGAATGATGATATATGTTGTGATATCAATATGTGTTTTAGGAGAATCACATATAATTTTTCTCCTATAAAGAACAAACGAAACACTAACTGAAATGAAAGCTCGAACATTTCAAAACAATTTCTACTCTCTATTCTAAGAGATGAAAAGATTATTCCACTGAAACATTTCGTTTGAAATCAGAGCACAGAGGCCTAAAAATAAGTTTGCTTCCCCGATCTATATGAGAGTATATCTGAAATATTTTATAGCGATAATATATAAATTTCCTTTCATCTCCCTATGCGTGTCAGTCCGGAAAGAGAACTGCATATTCCTCTCTTCTTACTATTTGCCCGTTTCTACTTCTGTCAGCTCACAGTGATAGAATTGAGGATGTCACATCCAGCTGTTGGGGCTTTTCATCATGAGTTGAGCCGCCATCTTCTTCCTGTTATTGACTTTTACAAACAATGCCTTCACACCGTGTTGTCCATGTGTTCAAATGAATTTATTGGAATTTTAATTGCCAGCAACATATGACACGGACTTTCATATTTATCAAGTGGCGTTAACCGCACTTTGACGGGAAATCGCCGTGGACCCTGTCCGGAAAATATGTCGGTCCTGGAAAAGCAGTTCATCCATGTCACTTGCAGGGTGTTCCGTATTAGTGTTTCCAAAGAACGGAAATGGGGATCCATTTGTTGCCCCATGACAAATATTTTCACTTCCATTTAAGATGATTCAGATAGACCAAATGTAAGTGCCTGCACGGATGAATAATAGGAATGAGGATAATTTAATTTTTTCATTCTTCGACAATGTGACAAAGTTAATAATAATAATAATAATATTAATAGCCTCCATACCCAACAGTTAAAAACCATTTACAGGGTTAACTACATATGTTGAAAAGTAATACGTGCTTATAACTACTAAGTTACAATTTGTGAAAATGATGAACAAAATAGAATGAAAGGAGAAGGAAAAAAAAAAAAAACCTAGAAATAAACCACACAAAGATTTAGAATTCTCCATGAAAAACGAGATGCAGTTTTTACAATATATTCTAGGGAATCAAATTTGATATCACACATATTTGATATTGAATTGAAATTATTGCAAATACTAAAGAAGGTGACTTCAGGGACAAATTAGTTTTGGCCAGTTGGGAATAAAAAGTTTTTGTACTACTTGTTCTAAACCGAGGCACACAGAAATTTAGAGAGATAAAACCTCGACGCATCCACGTTGTTGTGCAGTAACCTATATAGAAAATTGATTACAGCAAGTTTTCTGCGTAATTCAAGACTTTCTATATTGAATGTTGCGCTGAGAAATTCATATGGAATACCCCTCTCAGGATAGAACCAAAAGATTTGAAGTAAAAAACTTAGGAAACGACGTTGAACTTTTTCAATTAACGTATTATAGCAATTATAAAAAGGGGACCATACGACAGAGCCATATTCTAATTTTGACCTTACGTAAGCTACATAAAGAGAATTTAGAGAGATAGTTGGAGAAAGTCACAATTGCGAACAATGAAGCAAGCTCTCAATGATCCATTTTCTTTCAATCTGATGTGATTGGAAAATAACAAATTCTGGTCAATACACCAAGATCTTTCGTTGATTTATTAGGTGAAAGTGAAGACATCAATCGATAATTGTACTGAATGACTGACATTTTCCTGTTAAGCTCGTGAAGTGCAAGTATAATAAGTGATGCATTTGCTGCTCAGTAGCCACTTTAACAAAAACCATAGTATAACACAATCAAGAAAATCGTTTTAGCCTACAAAAACTGTTGTTCTGTTAGAACAAGAATTCCAAGAAGAAAGTCGGATGTTGAGATTAGTAATGTGGAATTTGCTATCCTGGGGGAATTAGTATAAGGAACTTGCACGTAAGTCTGGAATTTCGAGTGGAACAATAAGGGAGATTTCGAGGGAACCAAACTAAAAGCCTTCACATTCTATACTCAGCAGGATCCGAAAGGAAATGATTCTCAATATCGTGTGAATTTTGAATTCATCTTAACACAACAATATGTTAATTTTAATTTTGAATAGTAAGAAGATGGTTAAAAAAACAAAATTCACTGCTGCTCACGAAAGTGACAACAGTCCACACGCATTAGATCAGAAAAATTTTATGTTTTGACTTTATGAAAGCATTACCTATTCTTGTGTGAAAGTTGCCAGGATAATGAAAATTAAAAACTCAAAATAAGATTCTTGTGTGTATTTCAACCTTTCAGGGATTGTGAAAAAAATGAATGATAATTGAATATTCCAGAGCTCATATTTGTACAGTCAACATACTTTTATTTAATCAAATAAATACCTCTTTGCCGTAGAGTGAAAAGTAAAGAAATTCATTCATACGAAAACTATGCAGTTTAGGAAGAGCGAATGTACTCGAAAGTTGCATCAATTCTCAATATTCATTGCGATAAAATAACAAAGATTTAGTGGTTCTATTGAAACAAATTAATTAATTAAGTTAATTTCAAGCATTTACCAAACGAAATTTCATGAATCTAAAAAGAAAATCGTTTCGAACAGAATGGATAGAATATCTTCACAAATTTTTCTCCGGATAGTTGGCATCACCTATCAATTCGTCAGAGCATCTGTATATTCCAGAAAAAATTGTTCTCATTCACTTCATTAGGGTTTGAACGAATTCGTCGTATTCACGAAGTCTCTATGCCTCCAACATTTTGATTGGTGTCGGGATTTCTCCTATAAGTGCAAATTTGTAATTTCGATATTAAGGAATTTCGAAATTTTATTAGTTTCTCGAACTACATGGAAAGGAACACAATAATATATCTGATTCGTACCAGTAGCTGATAGAATTCGCTGATACTTCCATGATGATTTGATTGTATAATATTATATCATGTGATTTTCACTAGATAGTTAACAGAATCGCTATTATCATCGTTCCACTATACGATAGCGTCTCTAGGTGTGTTATAGTACTATAATGTACTCATGAAGCAACTTACATTTTCTCAGTCTGAGGGTATTTGGTGTTCAGGTAATTTACCCTTTTTTTAGATTCTCACCAAAGATTTCAATCTCATGAATAGAGAAAAGCATGCATGATTCGTTAGTTATGTCGCCGAGCCACAACGATGAAAAGTGTTCTTTAATCTGTATAAAATTCCAATTTGGAATGCTAATAAGTAGAAGCAAATCTCGAAGCATATATCAATTTCCTAATCACTTGTGCGCTCACCAAATGAAAAGATTTCCTGTGAACGTGAATATGTTTCAGTAATACTCCCAATCGTTGTCTGGAAAAACCGATAAAGGTACGTTTCAATCTCAACAATCATTATATAAAATCCAAAAAATTAATCTCAGAGACGCCGCTGACAAAAAATTGCAAGCACATTCGCCTCTCTTCATTTTCTTCAGAAATTTCTCTTCCACTCATAATGGAAATTCACCGTAATACAACAGAAAGATCCCCGAACGGAAAGACACCTATAAAGAATTAGAGATATCAAACGAAAGCTTAATGCATTCATTTTATTCCATTGCTCTTCTTCGTTCCCTCAAATTGATTTCTCTTGCACATCCTACATTTTTTGGCTTTCATTCACTCCAATCACTGATATATTCCGCAGTGAACTAGCAGAATTCTCATGAATTATGGATAATTGGGAAATAGATTTTCTTTGGAACGAGCACAGTAATATGTTTTTAATGGTACATTCATCTTCAAGAAAATAGCTTCCATTCGGATATTGCTCTAGAACTTGAAGAGGCCAGAGGTATATAATTAATAACCCAGGCATATGGAATCCAAACTCGCCCTTCCAGGAGAAATTTCCGGAAGTGCTTTTCTCCACAGTCATATAGTTATTTCTGATCACTGAATCCTATTTTTACCGTTGCTACCTCAAAAAATGTGAGCTCACTACAGGACTTGCAAAATGAGTTTTTTGATAATAACTGTAATTTGAAATATTGTTACGTTTCCGGGTTCGGAAATAAGTCACAATTTGTACGGCAGAATCGAACAAATTTATTCTAACAGTCTCAACGAATCACCAAAACCTCCAATATTCAACTCTCTAAATCACTTGAAATAACTACCACACTGTTTCGCCTATTGATTTGCTCGATCGCGATGTCATAATTAACTGACTCGCCCTGTTCTGTGCCCTATGGTCCTTGGTTCTGGAATGTTCCGTCCTAGAACCAGCAACGATGTTTCTCGAACCTTCGTGGTAAATCTCCGTGTGTGAACAAATGCGATTGGTATATTTCTCGAACATTCGTGATAGATTCGGTCGATGGGCGTGGTCTTTTTCGAATCACTTGCACAGGCGTAGAGTCATGGGCGTACTGAATGGGTTTTATTGTTTCGCAAATTTGTTGTTGATCTTCGAATTAGTTACAATATTGAAGATGTCGAATCCGAGCAAACTACCAACAATCAATTCAATTCGAATGAGATTCAGTGAAACCTCCAGAAACAATTAGAGGTATTACTATGAAAAAACTGACAAGTCGATGAGTTTTTCAGAGTGTTCTAGAAAAACAAACGAAGTATCACCGATTTTCTCAGTCTTATATTTTTCGACACTCCATTACAAAATTTGGAAACGAATCGATTAGGAACCTCTAGATACATATGCAATTAAAAATTATTGCGAATTCCAGAGTAGTTCAAACATTGGTTTGATAACTGCACTGCTATTTCTCATTTTTCATATTGTGATTACCTTTCTTCATCTTTCGAGCATTTGGACAATAACCACTTCATTTTGGATTGATGTTTGTAAGTGATTCATCAACGTCGTAAGATAATTTCAGTAATGTTTGATACCAATCTCGGCCTGATGCAATATTCAAAGTTCAATAGAATTCAATCAGATATAATATAAGAGAGTCAGTCTTGGTCTGTTTCTGAACAGACATTTGCATTGATAGTATTCCTTTTATATCCTTCTCAAAGACAGCTGTAATCAGATGAATCGAAGAATTGATCAGGTAGGGAAAAGACTGAAGATTTGTAAATTAACATTCACATAATAATATCATACTGATAGGTTCTTTTTCACGGTGGAATTCTTATAATATCGTATAGTGGAACTTTTCAACTCCTAACAAATTCAAACTTCGTGCATTTTAAATTCTACCATATATCAAAACATTCTGAAACAAATTTAGAGATTCGAACCGGAAATGTTTGTAAGTTATTATACTGAGTGAGTTATTATACTGAAAAAATGCTTTGTGCGTAATGGAGATTGGCTGTTGACCATGCAAGCTTTTCTTCTTCGAAATATACATGCAACTATTTTTACGCGGGAAGAAAGCAGATCTTTGAGGAATGTTGAATTTTATTTGGAAGCTCTTACTTTCACTGCCAGGCAAGAATAAATACTTTCAGAGCCTGAAACATTCAAAGGGAAACGTCACCATAGCAATGATGATTTCAGTTTAATGAATGAACATCAACGTCGATTGTAAGTCACAGAACGTTTTGCATTTTCGTTGGCGCCTCGTTAATTATCTTTACACTTGTGGAATACGCAATTACTTATGCTTGGAAAAGAGTTGAATTACCACAAAATCAAACAGAATTCATTTCCTTTCCGAATCAGTTCGAGGCCAAAAAAAAAAGTTTTTATTTTCACAGCTATGGTTCAGCCATACCTCTTTTTCAACCCTCCACACTCCACTTTTGGATACACGATTTTCATCAAATGCATATCACAACTATACCATGATCAGAAACGATCTCTACCCAAGCCATGCATTTTCTTCTTACCTCTTACAGAACTGCCTCGACTATTCCTGTCTGTATATTATCCGTCTATCTTCTCCCAGTGTGAATAGAACTAATTTTTCATTTTAAGATTTCATGAAGACCTGTTATCCTACTGTGTAGCGAATATTTTTGTCATCACTTCCATAGTAGCAGTGAACACAAGCATTCGTAGAAAATCATTTCACAAAATTGTATGGGAAAATCCCAGTCAATTCCATTCCCACAAAAAGAAATTGACCCTCTCTCTAACAAGTTTAACGGTTTGAGTTTGGTGACGCTTCAAAAAGTTGTACAATTTCGGACGAGCTCCCTCTCAGTTTTGAATACACGATATATTTAATGGAACAACTCGAAGTGCTGAGAAGTTATCACGAGCATAACTATCAACCTCAATTTCATAATTCAATTCATATAAAGTGGTGATTTGATTTTTCACTCCTAATATAATATAATAGACTGCACGAAAAAATATCTCAGTATACTGACATAGTCTTGAATGGGAATATTTCATTATTTTTCGATCATTCGTTGATCATTGTTAACAGAATATACTCTCCTATCAGGATAATTTCTACTGTTTCATGTGTTTTCGATAATGCATTAATTTTTTTCTGTGAATACTCTTTCTGGTATATTTGTAAAATAAAATCAGATAAATAATACATACACAATGATCGAAGATCTAATATCGATAAAATATCCTTCCAAACTTTTTTTATAGTTTTAAAGTGACAGAGAAGAAAATTGATCCTAAATCTAAAGACTGAAGTTAGCTGTTTATGGTGAGTGCAAATACTATCAGTTTGGTGTTAGGTAATTGATCTCTACAAAAAGTTTCAACTTTTACACCAAAGGTTCCATTCTCATCGTTTGAACCCATCGTTTTCACTTCTCTTGTGGGCAATTCTTAGATATCATCATGGCAAGAGACTTTTGGTGCAGCTTCAATTGTTTATCGACTACGAGAATGTTTGATCAGAAATGAAAAAACAAAATCAAGGAAGAGGTAAATGTGGGAAAAGGCTGTCCAGGTTAACTATATATCTATCTCCATAAACAATGCCTCAAAAACTAACGACTTCTCATACCTCACGCAGAACTGCTTTGCTTGTCCCTCTCAAAATGTTTGTTATTTGTTTCTACCTTGTTTTCCATACGTCAATACTGTACAATTTTGACCCATCATGAATAGAACTGATTCTCCGTTTCCAGGAATTTTCTATATTTGATCGAGATTTCGTGTGGTCAGCATACCGAAAAAAGAAAAAGTGACTTATATGTGATTCAACGCCCGTCGCGCCATATATGCGAAGAAGTAATTGTTTTACATTCTCTTTTATCTTTTTGTAAATGAATCAGTCACAAGGTTTATGAATTGAATGAAACAAACATGATTTTTTGAATTTGAAAAAGATTTATTATCTAACGATATTAACTTCCTCTACCTACTTGAGATCTGATTGGCAATGTCGAAAAACCCAATTCATATATAATACAGATTTCACATCTCATTTTCCCAACTCAGGCCTCTGCGAATGAGAATTCCCTCCACATATTTTCCCTTATATTTCCGCGGATTTATTGAATGTGAACATCGCAAGGAAATTTTCAATTAAATCAATCACCAATCTGTGTATTAGGGGGTTTGAGAGAAATTTCTCGAGTGGTAATCATTATGGCAGAGAATAGAGGTCGTATGATACGCCGCAGAATACAATTGGTGTTGACTGGCAGTAATACATTACATACCGAGGCGGAGCTTTTGTGAAAAATGTCTAAGTTATGCCAATCATATTTCACAAATTTCCGTCATATTCCAAAGGGTGGCTGCGAATAAATTACGTTTGGATTACTTACAAGAATATTTAACGGCACTTTTGACAAGAGCGCTGAATAGTGCACTCGACAAAACGGCCAATGAATCGGTTAAATGTAACTATATAGGGTCTTAGTTATTGAAAAGGTTTGTGATTTTCAAGGGGAGAACTGAGTTCCTATATCCTTTCTGTCCGTTTGGTACTGGGATAATGTCGTGTCAGGGATAGATCGTTTTGTTCAACTGCGTTGGTGTACATGTTAGAGGGGATCTAAGTACTGAATTCGCTTGGTGAATGACTTTTCGAATAAAAGAAGAAGACGAAAAGGTTCTGAGAGGTCGGCAAAGTGTTTTGCGGACTTCGCCTTCTTCTGGGTGAACAATCGGCCACTTTCCAATGTGAAAGTAGGTTAGAAATATGAAAATTTTCGAATTATTGTGTATACAAACTTTTGCACTCTTATGGAAAATCCAATCAGAAGTTATATTTTCGAATGGGACATAGTGTAGGGCTGTACTACTTCAATACAAATCATTGAGAGACCAAGAATTTGAAACAAAATCAATTGTGTGTCAGGTTGAACTTGATAGAACTCTCGCTAGTGCTTTTTTCACATTTGGAAAATCAATTGTGTGTCAGGTTGAACTTGATAGAACTCTCGCTAGTGCTTTTTTCACATTTGGACAAATGAGTGTGTACTGGTTGATTCTTCAAATGTATCACCAATGAGAAAATTCAATGAGGATGTTATCTTCTATGAGTACGAAAAAAAAACTTCATGACGCTATTTCAAAAATGGATACTGAATTTTCTGATATCAAATGGAACACTTTTGTAAAAATATAGTGTGTGGGTCAAGTGGAAAGTAAGATATGCAAAAGTTATTGACTGGCCTCATTACGCTCATTCCAGAATGATAACTGAATTCTTTGACTTCAAATGAAACATCTTCATGAATATATAATGTGTGTGTCGGGTGTGGAAACAAAATTGAGGGAAGTTGATGAGGCTCAAAAACAGTTGAGTAGTACTTCATTTATTCAATATCACTCTGAATATATTGCAATAATTTTGAATTTCATGCGACAATCAGTTTCGAATAGTTCATTCCAATGATTCTTTTGAAAAACAACTTTCTCCAGAACTATTTTCATTTTTTTGCTCCAACAAAATATAATAACCAGAAAGTTCACTTGAACAATCGAACAAAATTGGTATTTGATATACTAAATCCATGAAGACCAAAATTATAGCAACGAAACGTCGTTGTCCATATCAACAGATACATCATGCTATATGTGGGGGTTTGCCACAATTTGTTCGCTGGATTTTGACTTTTGTAGTAAAATGCACTAGTTTGCAAAACAAAACAATTTTAATAACTGAACAGATACATGTGGTTACTGACGTTGTTCAAACGAGAGCTTGAACACTATACTTGTAACTATTGATTTTTCAAAAATATATGTTATTCACTACTAGTCGCAGTCAACTTCTTCGAATAATATCCATGGATATAATAATAATAAAAAATAATAATAATTATTATTGTAGTATCAGGTCTCTCATGGAATGTCAAATTTCAAGCAATGGCAGCTCTATTTACTTCAATTGTACCTTAATGGAAATTTTGACTGAAATTAAATATGAAGGTCATGATATTGGTTGAATCATCCCGCTATTATCTGTTATAGCCGTAGAAAAAGAATAAAGTATAACTCGCATGGAAGGCTTACTTCCAACTCGTATGATTTCTAGCATTAGCTTAGGACTCATGCTGCAAACTTCATACTCTTGAGAATGACTATCATTCCTTGCTCGTTCAGCAATTTACTATTCCATTATCAATCATAACTACACAAATCACTGAAATATTATCGCTTGTATCATATTCTTATCTTTTTGAGAGATTTCAAGGCCAGATCAGAATCATTAGAGCTCCACGTTATTCAACAGTCTGTGAGTTTCGATCGTAAATAGAAAAGAACGAAAAGAAGAGACATACACGAATGAGTCAACAAGTGTATTCTAAAATACCATGAGTTTTCTGGATACTGCCAAAACAGCGATAAATCAAGGGAATAATAAAAATGGTCCTTTCCCAGGAGAAAAACAAAATATAACTACTATAATTTGGATGGAGTATATCTTCGTCAAAACAAATGCCAGTTGGGGTCCTCCGACCTGCTTCTCTTCGATGTGCCTCTGCTAGGGTGGTGCTTGGTTTTTTTGTTTTCTGTCCATTGAAAATGAGACTTACTGACCCTCGTTTCGACTTCGACAATAAAATGATTTGTTATTCACAAACACCTGCTGGTCATCTCTATGGAGGTATTGGAAGTGGACTTTCACATTGTTTCTACGCCGCGTTCTTTTATATATTATGTGAATCAATCCATCCAACTCAATGAAAATATCGTAAAAAGTCTATTGCCGAGGGTGTTACCTAGTCTAGCCAACTTTTTGAGTAGAAATAATGTGATAGGTGGGTTGTTCCATCATGAATAAAAAACGATCGTGTCTGATCATAATAGCAAGTGGCTTCAATCGAGGTGCTTGAAAAAAGATCTCTAGTTTTGATGCGAGAAAACATTTTTCTAGTCTGATCATAAAAAGAATGAAGCGTTGAGCGAAGTTAGAAGTGAAGTGGGAGGCAACAAGAGGAATAACGTTCTTAATTCAATCTAGTCTGATTATTAACTTATATCGATCATCAGAGGTTAAAGGTATCACAGATTCGCGAGGAGCACTTTCAGTGTATAATCTGGCACATGATTATTCTGTAGAAGTGCATAGCTGATCGTAATTGCGAGCATCAAGATAAATGACTTCATTGGACAGTCAGACACTCTCAATATAAATATACTGGATACTGGAATTGCTTGCATTTTTGTGATATTTTGCCAGAATTAACTGCAAAGTAACTGCAATATAATAAAACAGCAAAATTGTCTAACCATTTTGTCACTAACTATTTTGTCATTTGTTCCAGAATGAAACAGAAAGGAAACTCGAAGAGGCTACTTGCATTTTATTGAACGGAAATGAAGAGATTACTCTTTGTTCGGTGAGTATAGATCAAAGTTGGATGCCTCTTCTAAAAAGGAAGGTTGAACTGGGACGATTCAATTCGAAGGAGGTTGTTTCGAAATCAACACTAGCTACTGATGATTCAGCCATGCCAGTGTCGCATTTTGACACTAACCAAGAAAATTCTCATCTCCATAGAAGTTTCAGAAAGGCTTGAAAGAAGAGGCAGACTAGCTTCCGAAACGTCGCCAAGGGAAGGTAGATGAATTTCTTATCTATTTTTTCAAAATATCAGTCAATTTTTTTTATAATATTGCAGTTACGTATAGGGGCAAATATACCTCTCCAAAAAACATTACAGGTAATATTGCAATATTCTAAACTTGAAAATGTTCGAATGATCTGTGATTCTTCAAAATATTCATTATCATCCATAATAAACTTTCATTTTCACTTTTTGGTGTTAATAAGTGAAATTTCTATGATTGTCGTAATATTCAGCAATTGGGATGAAGACTCAAATCTTATGTCTGATGGTTCGAATAGAATATTTATGAATAATACATGAATAATAACTTTCGCCTTTTCAATAACATTAACACACATACTTTCCGTTCATATTGCGTAATTATACTCAATAATAAGTTGACACCGGTATCGTAGTAAAGCAAGCCGTTCCATAAGTCTCGACAATCCGCAACCGATTTCTACAGACACCAAGCGTTATTGCTTTTGATTAGTGTTTTATCCATATAACTGAAATCAATTCAATGTTTTTCTCATGGTTAAAGTGCCAGGTAGTAGCGAAAAACATTGATGCATTTTTAAAAATATCAGAATACACATTTTTAATAGAATCGAGTCTCATAACATTGAGTGTCCCAATATTGGATTTTCGACATTGAAAAATTATATTTGAGTTTGAATTCCTCAACCTATTCTAATATGCACACTCCCATAATCTTGTAAAAAAGTACCTTATTGAAAAAAAACATTTTTGGAGTGATCAAATTATATTCGTTGTGGATCTTCGCATATATATTTTGATTCGTAATAGACCAAAGGGAGGGAGGAGAAAAAAGGAAAAAAAAAAAAGCCGCCCCAAAAAACAAAAAAGGCAAGAAAGGGAATTAAGAAAATTCAAACCAACAAAGGCACACAGCAAAAAAAAAAAAAAAAAAAAAGAAAAAAAAGAAAAAAAAAAAACACACACACAAAATTGGTGTAGGGAGGCCCAAAACCCCCAAAAAAAATTCAAAAAAAAAAAAATTCCCTCCTAACCCCCCCAACGAATTTTTTTTTTTTCTTCCCCCCCAAAAAAAATCCTCCTTTCAACAAAACCCCCCCCTTTTTTAAAAATAATGAAAATCAGCGATGAGAACCATGTAGGTTCGAAAAGACGAACACCGTACTGACATCTTTCGAATATTTAATTGTGGAGACGACTTTGAGTTTTTCTGCATCTTAATAGTATTTGATAAATATCGTGTGTTCGGGCTCTCAAAGATTTTCAGGTCCATATTTACTTAACAATTTCGAGAGAAAAAAAGAGTATATGAATTTCACGACTCCTTCATCTGTATCTCTTTTTCCGTCGAAAGAGGAAATACCATGCTTATTAATTTTGATATCTTCATTATATTCATGCATGTCTCAATCAATCTATTGACATCATTTTTTGTGTTACTATGATATTCACGAAAAAAATGGGATCACAAGTCGATTCCTATTGATTCCAGAAAACATATGTACACACT
Organism: Zygogramma bicolorata; assembly: GCA_032362365.1. Lineage (NCBI taxonomy): Eukaryota > Metazoa > Arthropoda > Insecta > Coleoptera > Chrysomelidae > Zygogramma > Zygogramma bicolorata. The sequence continues at coordinate 19,092 of JAVJAQ010004853.1, read as the reverse complement.
TTTCGTATTTTTTTGTGAGTTTGTTATTTCATCAAACGTTATAACGAACAAAACTTCTAACCAGAGGTCATCAATTAAAAATTGTTGCACAAGAAATAACAATATCTCTCTTCTGAAATGGGTACATAGAAGACGTAGACTTTTTTCCTGTCAGGAAAACGACAATGTTACGCAAAAAGCAATTTCCTGTACATCAAATGTTCTAGTTTTATAATGGCAAAATTCAATTTCAAGTTCTGATTATAAAAAAAATATTGTCTGTAAGTATACCCTCGCTCTTGAGCGGAACAATGTGGAGGAAATCATCTATATTTTACACATATTTGCTATTACCATGCTGTGCGAATCAAAGTGGGTGAGGTGATATAAATATGACGACTTATGAAAACAGATATGGCTTATTCAAGCTTTAATGCTGCACAAATGAATACAATGAACGGCGATACCATTCAATTACATAACAATTTGCAAGTGCACTTCCACTTGGATGCATGTGAATACTGGTGCGTTGTTTATGTTTATCCAATTAAATGCATATACTCGCAATGGCCGAGCAACGTATTATCAGGTTGTCCAGCTGTTTGTGACGTGGTCCAAATCTTTCATTCCAATTTCATATTTTTCACACAAATATCTCAACGTGTGGAGAGTGCTCTCATAAATATTCAATACAAAGCAGCCTGTAGAAAGGCACCAATCCAATTCATTGTTGAACTTAACGAACACAAATTCTGGGTTTCACAGGAAGTACCACATTGAGCGTGATTTTTTTGCAGATTTAGATTTGTTTAAGCACCAATTACCAATTACTTTCCAAAGGTAGACTGTGAAAATTGGCTCCAAAAATCTCTTGCTGCCGCCCGGTCTATCACAAAATAATCACAGCTCAAATCCACAAGGGTTACCACACCCTCTGCATGCCCTAAACTGAACTTATTTTTTCCCGAAGTAATATATAATGTGTGAAACATCCTTTGAGAGGATTCATGAATTAGAATGTTCTCACGAAATTTCGAATGATTTCAAGAATATAAATCGAAATTGTGTCAATAGAATCATTGGATATGCACTTGATCTCAAAATCATTTTTTAAAAGCGTTGCGTAGTTGTGTAGAAGTTGGGACTTTTTCTAGGGATCAAATACCGTTACACCAAACTGATATTACTTGCACCCAACGCGCATTTTATTAACGAAGTCAGCTGTTTTTTTCCTGAAGATGCTAATCTTGTTTTCATTATATTCATCATTCACATTAAAAACAAACCATTTGTAGCTGACCCCTACCGTAAAAAAATATTAATTTTTCTTTTCGTTGACTTCTCTTAGTGTCACCTATAATTTTTTTAAAGCCATGATTCTTGGGCTCATAGTTGGTTTTTCAAATCCCTGAAACTACCTAGGGTGAAATCCGATTCACAGTTTTGGTTGGTACGTACTTTTTCCATTCTCTTTCTCACACCCTGTAATGAAAAGAACACATGCGTTTTCAGTTGCTAGGTCTCCTTTCTTCAAATAGTATTTTCCACAACAATATACTTTCTTCAACATTGAAAACGATTTCGGAATTGATAACTTTTTGAAGCAATGAGATAATTATTGCAGAAAAGCATAAAAAAATTAATTTTGGTACTGAATCCAAGGTTACCGCACGTCTCTTTTCTAACAATTGAAACAGAGCATGTTTTGACTTCGGATTTGTTTTCTACACGTCCAAGTAAAAAAAAGATGAAAAATCCAACAATGGTTGCTATTCAAAAGTGTCACTCATGTTATCAAATCCAGCAGCCAGCGGAAAGCTTTCAAAAATTTGATATGTCTGTTATTCTTCTGAATATGAAAAAGGATCAACCACAACATCCCTCTATCTATATGATGACAGTATGTATTCGATATGAAGGAACTGTTCAGGACTGTTAACCCTCCGTTAGTCGCGCATAGGTCCAGCGGACCTATGCGATTGTGTTTTTCCTTTATTTAATTATCGAATTAAGATATCGTATTGGGCCTTTATGACATCGTGAAATAGTTCCATTGGATTTGTTTGCCAAAGCCGTACTCCGATAGGTATCGAAATTCCCCGGTTAATAACATCTAAATGGGGGGAAGTACAGTTGTAGGTCCGTCGGACCTATAGCGCCGACTTGTGTTATTATATTTCTGATAATTCTGACACTATTACTGTTTACTGCTCTGTACATTCCGTACGTGCTTGTGAGTTTTTTCCTGTAAATATTTGTGTGAGAGTTTATTTATTATTACCAGTGAGTATTTTAATGAATTTTGAAAGAAAGAGAAAATATTGCGGACCATGTTACACATAAACCAAAAAACAATGTAAAAGTCAATACTCATGTGAAAAGTGCAATAAATGTTTATGTTTGCGCCTGCATATCAAAAAATGTGCCAGGAATGTATTGAAAAAACTTCAGAAAAGAAGTTGATACAGAAGAAAATTTTGACTGTACGTTGTGCTTTGAATAAATATCTTTGTACCAAAATTTTCGTATTTCTCTCTGATTTATTGATTGTATGACATGATCTCATATTAATTAGAAATAATGGTGATCTTAACTAAAAATTTGGATGCTTTTTCAAATGGTATACCATAAGCAAAATCTTTATATTAATTGATATAGACATTTTACGTCGTAGTTCGATGGAATACATTGACAAACAATGTAATATTAGGCTTTAGGTCCGCCGGACCGCGCGCCTAACCGCGTTACGTTGAGCGGCGCGCCTGACGGAGGGTTAATTGACAAGCTTCCATATTACACATCGTTGATAATTCCAGCGAAATGTCTGCTGATTCATATATATTTCATAAGAGTACCTTTTCATTCGAACTATTGATTATTAGTTTTTGATATTGAATTCTTGCATATCGAGATTACTTAATGATCTTGTTGGGCATAATGAGAAAATGAGTGCTCCCTTTGGAAGAATTCCGAAACAAATTGCTTCTTGTATTAGTTATTGAAAGAGTTATTGAAATTTCATCAAGAAATGAATGAAAAGAAAACGTAATGAAAAATGGAAACCGTTATTGATCTAATGACTTGTTTGCTTGAGAACAAGGCAAAGTGATATTCATGGACAATATAATTCATTCAAATAATATTGAAGTGATGGTCGACTTCACAAACAGTTTTTTCCTACCCTAAATCAGATGAACTTAACCGCGATGTTCCGATCAATCATTTCGATCTGATGATTTATTTTCTACTTATTATCAACCATTAAACTGTTTTCAGCTATTTCTGCTTTCGACAATGCTTTTTATTACAAAAACTGGTGAAAGTAGCGAATACTTTCCAATTATTTCAGATTGGAAAAGAAATGTTTTGCTACTGTGATAAATTCCAGAAATAATTAACGAAACAAACATGCTATGCAGATTCTTCGAGTTAAATTTCTTGTTTTAAAACCGAAATCATTCAATGAAGAATTTTCACACGTTATATCTAGCATAAGCAGATATAATGCTGAAACTTATCACGAGAGGAATTGTTTTGGTGGTTTGACTAGATAACAATTCATGAATTGTCATGAATTTATTTCACCATCACCTCAAGAGTCATCAATGAAAACATAGTAATGTCATGTTGATAATGAGAATATAACTCTATCGTCACAACACAAGGGTTGTGATACAAGTGATATTAAATTGAGATGGTTCAATACAAATTTTGAGCATTACTAACTATTAGTCCAGCAGCCACCGCCTGATTTTCCGAGTGATTAATAACAGGCTGAATCTCCGTGAGTAGGTTCGGTTCGACGAGACGCCCTAGTTTTCCCTCTGTGAAAATTCTCGTTAGAGGTAGCTAACGTAGTGCGCAGGTGTGAAAAAAGTGTTACCGTGGTATCGACAACTTCCAAGCGTAGGACTAGGAAAACGTGCCACTAAATTTGTAGGACTATGTGGTCATTTCATTATACAAGTATTTACTAAGCTGCATAAAAAAAACAGCTGGTTATTGATAATTTTTATGACCTCGTTTTTTCGACATATTCGGAGTGGAGGACGCTCCAGTCAAACCATCCATTTTGTAGGACAATTGTTTTTCCGAGTGTATTATCCAATTATATCTCAATATGTGAATAAAAAACTCACTATTAGTCCGACAATTTCGACACCCCGCCGAATCGACATGTTTCACACCTGCGCACTACGTTAGCTACCTCTAACGAGAATTTTCACAGAGGGAAAACTTGGGCCTCTCGTCAAACCGAACCTACTCACGGAGATTCAGCTTGTTATTAATCACTCGAAAAATCAGGCGGTGGCTGCTATTATGTTTGTTCCGAAAAAATATTCGTTCAATGTTTGTTTGTTCGAACAGCCTCCTGTACGATTCCCACTGACAAAGGGTTAACAAAACCGCGACACGTGTTTTGCTATATTAGCTTGTATATCGAAACACGTGTCGCGGTTTTGAAAATCCATTGTCAGTGAGAATCGTTCAGAAAGCTGTCATATTTTTCGTTTATTGGGATTTTCGTCAAGTATCGACCAGTTGATTACAATCAATGTTTTTTCAGTTCGTAAAACGAGGTTCCCCCCAAATCCCCCAAAGAGAAAGGAAATACCAAAAACTAACAGGGGTAATTGCATTGTATCAAGTCACCATAACAACACATTTGAAACTGTATCGCAAGACGTCAGTAAACAACACAAATAAATGTCAAAATATGAAAATAAACTCTTGCAATTTTTAGATATCACGCTTTCTTGCAAAATTGTCGGTAATTTTCATGCACTCGTGCAATTATAACCGAACCACCAACTTTTGTTGATACTCACATTCGAATTGAGCCACTATTAGGAAAAATTTCTATCTGTTGTACATTAAATGGATCACACCGTATATCCTGAGTAAGTCCTATATTGTGAATTCTTATGTCAGCCATGATAAGCGTTTTTATCAAGATGAGAGCTCTCTGCAACATTTTCTTCATATTCGGCATGTATGACTCCTTCCTTGATGATTGTGTCTGCATATCGTGATAGATCTCTAAAAACATGAGTAATTTTTTTTGCAATATTTGCTTGGAAAATGTGTGACGGGTTATGTTGAGGACACTTCAAGAAGGATATAGGGTGGCTGAGGCTCTTTTGTTGAAAAGCAGAGCTCTGGATTCTAGAAGTTATCATTACAATTTTTATCATATACCAGCATCGTTCTGAACATGAGTCATACTGTGTCATTCGATCCTCTGGAAATGGGCTTCTAGTCTATTTGCCGGATACACCTATTACCGGCTAGCTCTGTAGCAAATTAAAACAATATTGAAAATCAATAAGTTACCTCATGACACAACAGCAATCACCGTTTTAACTGACCCTTGCTCACACAACCTGGGCAGCCATTTGTCACATTTACCCCTTATCTGAATTCGTTTTTTCATCTCTGATCAAACATTCTTGTAGTCGATATACAATTGATGTTGGACCAAAAGTGCCGTGCCGTGATGATATATAAGAATTGCCTACAAGAGAAGCGGATATTCTTCAGTTTTTGTCCTACGAAATATATTTCGTATTTCCTTCGAATGGGGTCATAGAGAATCTGGTTGGAATTTCCATGTGTTCATTCACGGTTATTGAAGTACTTATGAAGTAGGTATCTTCATTATTCCAGGGGTATTCAGTCTAAGATAGTAGCGATGGTAACTGTCACATCTTAGTATCTACCTACCAATCGAGAACTGCTTTGTGTCATGAAATGTAATTGGAATATGGTTGGTTTCATAATATCGGATTGTATTCGACTTGATATTCGCTTGAATGACAAAACATTCGATTTCTCGAGTAATCGACAACTCCTACCCTTGAAAACTGTCAGGATCATTAGTAGGAAAGTCTCTCTCTACGTACTAAGAAACTCAATCAATGGAGTGATTTTTCTCAAATTCATCGAAAAATATCGATCCGACTGAAAATATCTTCTCCAATATAGAGTCCGAATTCGTCGTAACTCAGTAATAAAGTCTCCATGAAGTCGTAAAAAACGATAATGTAATAAAGTATTTATGTTCTAATCACGAAATGTTGGTTTTACGAACACGTAGCGCAAAACAAATAATGCCGGAATCGACAAAGGAAATCCATTTAAAAGGAATCGAGAGACGTAATACTTCCGTGCTATTTTTCGCCACTATCCACTGTATCGGAAGGAATATCGGACAAAAGATTCGAACGGTATCGCAGACGTTTTGAGATTGTTAAAATCTGCTCAAAGGTCCTCCAACTTTGCTTCCGAGGATCTGAAGCACATAAGCTTTGCATGATAATGTAATCTATCTGACAATCCGGTAGATGGAACGGACATCGAATAAACATTCCGGGATAGATGCATTCCTAAGATAGCGCGGTAATGATGTAGTCTACTATGTTCTTTGATAACATCCTTTCCATTCAACTTCGTGAAATAAAAATCTTTTTTGTAGAATAAGGTTATTTTTTTGTAGGACATAATATGTATATAATGCGTTCCATTCAATAGTTGCAATGAAATATTCTTGAAATTCGTGTCAGTGTGCTATCAGAGTGAATTCGTTTATTTCTGAGAGCACCAATTTCGATTTTGGAGATTGATTTACATACTTTTTCAGCAAACTCTGGCCTTCCTCGGGGCGGCGTTCTAGGCCCCTCATTATTGTTGCAGTTCATTAGTGATCTGCCTTTTCTATAAAATAAAATCCAACTTCTCACTTCAAGCTGTCGCAGTCGGTTACAGATTTTAAAATTGAAAAGTTGAGTATCAAACAAAATATTATACTACCATTAAAATTTGGTCAAATCACCAATATAACAGATCTACCTTGTGATGTATAGGCCCGTTTTAGCAAGAAATGTCGTATTATTGTACCTATGAATAATGTAACTTACGAATCCATCTGTTTTCAATCGAGAGCCAGCCAGGCGCAATAACAATGAATTATAAAACATGCTCTCATACTTATTATAAACCTATTGACATACATTGTCACTATACCTAGGGCGTGAGATTTTGTGTACTTTATAAGAAACATCTCGAATTATTTTCTAGAATAAAGAGCAAGTGTATATAGGATTCGCGGGCCTCCAAAGATAACTTTTGAACTGAACATATTTGCATATCCTTAGTATAATCATGGCAGTCGCTAATCTTTTGAGGTCGTTATCATACAGTAAAAAACCAAAAATTAACCTTTCGAGTAAGGTACCCCGAAATCTAACAGTAGTTCATCAAATGTTGTCCAGGACGACATTTTGAGCATGATTACACGAATAGTTCCCAATCGTGGCCACTGCTTCATGTGACGATCCAACGTTATTAACAAACATGTATTGTTTGATTTCCACCAGACAGTTCCATCGAGTATTGGTCGATGCCATTGACTGTTTGAAATGACCAGTTTATGAAGAATCTAAATTGAAATATCTAAATCATAAACCAAAGGAGAAATTTAACGGCCATTAATAATAATAATAATAAAAAACCTGTCATCATGTAATTATTGAACAGTCAAGATAATACAGGTTACATATATATATATATATATATATATATATATATATATATATATATATATATATATTTTTTTTTTTTTTTTTTTTTTTTATATATATATATATATATATATATATATATTTCTCGCTCAGGCTTGCGGTCTTTTTACTAATAAAACTCATTTGTTCTTGATCTCAATATTTCGCTAATGTTTATTAGCTTCATCAGGAGAAAAGCTACGAAGAATATGACAAAATTGTACAAGATCGAATCGATAATAACAGTTCTACTTACAATCATAGAATTAATATTCCTGGTGTGTTCATTGCCTTGGGAAGCTGAATCAAACTACCCATGCTCGCATAGTTAATGCCTCACTACTACGCGAGCATGGGTAGTTTGATTCAGCTTCCCAAGGCAATGAACACACCAGGAATATTAATTCTATGATTGTAAGTAGAACTGTTATTTTCGATTTGATCTTGTACAATTTTGTCATATTCTTTGTAGCTTTTCTCCTGATGAAGCTAATAAACATTAGCGAAATATTGAGATCGAGAACAAATGAGTTTTATTAGTAAACAGACCGCAAACCTGAGAACTTCCAAATCTAGTTTATAAAGTACGGTCGAGAATACATCACATATATATATATATATATATATATATATATATATATATATATATATATATATATATATATATATATTTAAAAGGGAAAAAAACAAGAAAATTCAACTTGGATTTCGAAGAACCGGGAAAAAAACAATTTAAACAAAAAACCCGGGGGGGGAGGGAAAAACCCAAGGGGGGGGGGGAGGAGATAATCATCAAAAAAATTGGACCTAGTCGGAAAAAAACGGAGAGAATTATTATAAATACCAGTTTCCATGGAGAAAGACAAGAAGTCTTTGCTTACTCTTGCTTGGTTACTTCGTAAGGGGAGTGATTGACCAGGAGGGGAGGGAAGATATTCGTCTCACAGTTCTTGAGAATGAATTAAAATGGAATTCGACGTCGAAATGTACGGATAAAACCAAATTTTTGCATATATATATAATAATCATAATAATTTCGTACGTCTCAAAGTATATCTCTTGCTACCACTAGTTTAATTAATGTACCTATACACATCGAACTGGTCCTACTTTTTTCATATCCATGAGAGGAGATATATATTCGACCAAATTGGCCCGGTTCCATTTCTTGAACAATTGTCAACATGTTTAATTTAATGTTGATTTAGTATGAAGTATTTTTTTTTAAATCATTAGTAGTGATCTTTATATTGCCCTTCTTTCCTAGTATCAATTGGGAATATCTGCCCGTTGTTTTTCCAAATATCCGATGCATTTTGATCTGAGGTCATAATAACATCGGATGGGTAGTAGTATCAAGAGAACCGAACATTATTCAGTCTTTGAATAGATATTTTCCTTGAAGCGTTACATGAAGTCGTGAACTATAAACATGCCCATCACAAGTATTGATTTCTTCAAAATAACAACGAATGATTCTCGAATTGCTTGATTATAACCCAAAGAGCAGCTCCTACTCTTCGCTTGTTTTGTGCCCCAATCAATTTCCCGTTTAAGCCAGAGATAAAAACGACCCGCTCCTTGAACGGCTTTAGATCTTATTAAATAACAGCCCCAATTAAGGTGATTGCCAATTTGATTAATAAATCCTTTCCAGAAACGCTTTATCGAATCATAAATATTGTTGATTTATTTTTGTTCCTCGAAGGAAAGGCCTTATTGTTGGTTTTATTGAGAATGAGAACTAAGTGCTTTCCATCAGGGAAAATACGTTTTTCCTCGAAAATAAATGTCGTGTGGAAGAAAATGTGGATTGGTTTCACTCTAATGGGTCTCATCCACTGTTTACGGTTGATACCCCTGCCAAATATAATGGAAAAGGAGATTTCTGGGCGAACGTTCGAGCGTTTTATCGATAAGGTATAACAGAGTACAATTCATTATCTCGTATGAATTGTAAACAAAAATGGAATTTATATCGAAATTGAAAGTTGAATTTTCAAAAGCAAATGATTATATGGTGTGATCAAAAAAATAAGTGTCGTTTTGTGTGGTGAGCGTCAATATTGAAATATAAAATCAAACACGGATATGGACACCTTAACAAATGATTATATGCGTAAACAGTGGCATGTAGGTACTTTTCATCTACTTTTTTGAGATCTACTTCAGGAGTTTGATCTACTTGCTAGGTATGAAATCCAGTGCGTGTCAACTACTGGCGAACATTTTCTTCACGGAAGGAATCCTTCCATGAATTTCAAATTTGATGAAACCATTGTCCACCCTTCTTCGATTAATTAGATAAGATTATGTCTACAAATAGCTCTCTATTAAGCTTTTTGAAGATATTACTATGCTTGCTACCAATTTGATTCAATTTTCGAATGCTTGCTATACAAATTGAGCAAGAATACGTGATTTCTATGTAACCCAGTGCCCGTCGTCGCCATATATCCAGGGGAGTAGCTGTTTTCGATATACTCTTACTCCCATTTTGTGAACGAATCAAACGTCTTCGAATGTTATACACATATCAACAGAGAGTATTTGTACAGAATTTTTGATCTCCTTTCATAGAAGTTGTTATTTCTATTATCTCATCACCTTGCTTTATTTCAGACTTCTACCATCTTCTTTATGGTTCTGAACATTTTTTTCCTAGACTTTGGAGTGTTGTTTTGGTCAATTGCCTGGCGTTTATATTGCATTTCTATTTTTCAAATGAAAGCGGTCATAATTCAACCAAAGTATGAGATTCCATTGCTATGACAACGATCCGACTCAACCGAAAATATCTCTACCTACCTTCTCACTCGAAACATCATTTCAGTACTGTTATTGAAACATGTGATTTCGGCGAAATACTTATGAACCAAGCTACATTGAATATTTGTTTCGAGGCACTGAATGTTTCAAATCCTGGAATAGAAAAAAAACGAATTTTCGTCAATGTGTACAGGGCTGTCTCGACATGAGTTTCGCTAACTTCTCCGGAGAAGAGAATTGATGCTGAATGTAAAGACTAGGGTTAGTTACATACCTTACAATATGAGAAAGTGCAGAAAATTACCTGAAAGTTTTTTGGTCCTTCATGGACTACTAACTATAGTTACTGAAAATAGCTCTTTTCGTTATAAGGCTCGAATACTCCTCAAGAAGCAGCTTCAACTTAGTCAACAACATTTCTCATTTTGGCCCCGAACCCAATATCATTGAATGAAATAACAAGCTAATAGAGGAACTCCCACCCCGGTTACCTAGGACATTATGATATTGGTCGATATTGAATCGAATAAGTTTCAGAGTTATTATTATATCGATATTTCAATTATTGGTAACCCTATATCTTGATATTTGCTTCGTAGTGTAGATTACTCGGACGCCAATCTTTTTAATGGGATGTGCGGTTCATCAGTTACCGAATGGAGAAGCATGTTGTTGAGGTTTTTCTGGGCATAAAATAGCAGATGCGTCATAAAAAATCAGTAAGTTTTTTCGGAGGGCCACGAAAAATAATAATGATTATGCTTCTACGTCTATTCCTACGGGTGATTAAAGTTGATCATAAAGTTACCATTTTAGCCAATCAATTGATGATAGCATTTTAAAACCGATTTCAAACTGTTCCTATTCTCTGAACGAATAGATTGGTCCTTCATGTGATAACATTGTCACTAACATAATTACATTCGGTCCTACATAATGCAGCTAATTATAGTTTCGGGCCACTGGAACCACTTTTTAAAAAGACTTTTCTTTGGATTAACAGACTTTATTTGTTGCTCTAACAATAGTACTGACTATTTCGCAGCGCTGAAACGTTTATATAACCTATCTAGTGTCAGCATTTTATGAGATACTGACTAATCAGAAAAGAGGATTTCATATACATAACTCCTCCATCCCTAAGATGAAAATAATACATTGAAATTATTTTCACCGACATTTTCTAATTCGGTATCTTTTTCTGTTTTCCTCTTCTCAATACATTTGGTCATATCATTTCCATACTTTGAATTTAAATAATATAGAACAATTACAAAAATCATAAAAATACAGATATATAACAGAATATAAGAGGTGTTGTCTTCTTCGAGAGCTTGGAGTCGATGTAGTTGGGTTTTTTCAGCAAGGTCCTGAAGTTTTGTTAATTCGTCTAGATTAACTCTTTCCGGAACTTTCATGGGTTTATTTTCAGAATGGATCTGAACGGCGTCAATCCTGGGTAACTGCAGGGGTTTTCCTTGGATGGAAGTGGCATCGTTGGAATATATTTCACCTTTTGCAGTAAAATTGCACTTTCGTGGAATATGGATTAACTGTGGTTGATCAATATCTTCGTATCCATGTTCTTTACAGTTTTTCTCGATTTTAACTGTTCGAACAGGGATCATAATGACGTAGGCGTCGTTTACTGGTTCGATGATATCTTGGTCCAATTGAATTTGGGTAGTCTGGCACTGGTTGTTGGTATTCCCATTTAGTAAATTGGGTAAACAATCTTCTTTGGAAATTTGATTATCAACATGATAAATACATGTATCTTCGATTCTCGTACACGGTTCATCTTCATAGTGATGGTAAGTCGAGTTGAGGATAACATAAGGTTTTAAAGGAATAATAACTTGGTTGGAGATTGGAATAGGGAACAGATGAAAATAATCGTAAACATTTTCCAGAAGTATCGGAAAGTGGATGGCAAACATAATAATTCCCTTTTTATAATGAATTTCAATTTTCAATAATTTATTATATGATTGAATATTTTCAAAATTTGGTAGACTGTCTTTATATAAACTCGACATTATTTTTATAAGTTCTTTAATGTCTGATAACGGTAATATTGTACTGTGAATAATATTCAATTCGGCAAATAATATTGAATCTTCGATATTATTTAGCATCGATAATATATTTTGACAATCGATTATCATAGTATCAAGTGAATTTTGAACTCTGAGGAATAGTGTATACTTATTTAAACTTGAAACTATACTCTTTGTTTGATTTTCAATTAATTGTTGGTTTTTCACTATTTGTTGTAAATTACTTGTAGTTTCGTTCATAAATCTTTTTGTGATAGTAAGATAGTTTTCTAAATCATGCTGTAACATATTTTGATTACTTTCCAGTGTAGAGATTGCTTTGTTGTATTTTTCAGCGTCTTCGTCATCTAGGGTGCCAAAGAGCCATTTGCTTGTTCTGCCTACTATATTCATAAGTGCTCTTTTTGATCGATTGTATTTTTGAGGTTTCAAATTAAATAATTTTTCTTTCATTTGATCAAGTAGGTATAGTAGATGGTTATACATATGATGTAATTGTGGGTATAAAACATCCTTTATTAAAATAAATTTTGTGATTGCCTTTGCATTATTACTTATAGTTTTTATTGGAGAGTCGAACTGTTTCAGGTCGATGAATTTCAAAAAGGTGTGTTTTTGGGAGGTTGTTCTTGCTTTTCCAAGTGAGAAGGGGAGGATAGGATTAGTTATCCTAGTCATTGTTATTTGCTGTCCTGTTGCCGTCAGGATCCCGAGAAGTAGAAGGTTTAGGATTTTCATCTGAAAAAGTTTGTTTCTTTATAATTTTTCGTTGTGGTTTTAATTTGCTTTTGTGATATTTTGAGTTAGAGGTTTCGATCTTTATATCACAATCCTTTTTTGGTTGGATTTTCTTATATAAAGGTAATAATTTATTTCTTGGAGTTTCTTTAATGAATGTATCCTCATCAATTTTTATTTCAGGGGGATCATTTCTATCAGCGTTTACTTTAGAAAGATCTTTGGCTTTTTCATTATTTTCTTCTACTATATCTTTTATTATTTTCATATTCCTAGTGTGTTTCTCAATATAGTCTGAGGATATTTTCTCAAAAGTAATATCATGTGGACTTTGGTATTCTAAGTTACCTTTAATAATTTGGAATGGTGTGAACTTAGTCGATGAATGGATAGTATTATTGTATCCTAAAATTGCATATAACATTTGTGTTGTTATTGGTCGATTGGGAGATTCTAACTTTAAAGTTCTTAGTTCTTCAATTAATGTAGAATGTAAGCGTTCAATGGGGCTATTACTATTCGGATTTTTAGGGGTTATATAGTGTAAGGTGATTTTATGAAGTTTACAAAATTCTTCAATTAGGCTGTTTTTGAACTCTGTACCTGAGTCACAGGTTATTTTATAGGGGATACCATAATGAGATATGAATTTTAATAAACCATCTAAAATATTAGTCGCATTTAGTTGGATAGGGTATGCTTGTGCAAAGCGAGAGAAACTATCAATTATTGTTAAAAATTTGATTTTATCAAGTGATAAAGCGTCAATATATATGTGTTCGAAAGGGTATTCTCCAATAGGTGTAGGGTTGAACTTTATGACATTGGGACGTCGTTCATATTTCGATTTTTGACATGTTACACATTTATTTACATAATTAGTTACGTCTTGAATCATATTAGGCCAGTAATATATATTTGATAGAGATAATTTTGTTTCGTTTATACCTCTATGTGCAGTTTTACTCTCGTGATGGTATTTTATTTTTTCAAGTTGTTCTTCTTTTTTAAAAATATCTTTGGCAAGAAAGTTGGTTTGAATCAATTTGAAAGCATTATTCTTGAAGTGTTTTTGCATTATAGGAATTAGTACTTTTGTCAATTCTGTTTGAAATAATATTCCATAAGTGGTGTTAGGTTTTAGGTATTCTAGAAAAACTTTAACTATATCGTTTTCTAGATTTCTTTGGGAAACTACGATTTTTAAACGGGTTTTGTCAAATGGTTTTGTTATATTTACGCGTGGAGAGATAGCGTCATTGCTCAATAATAAAAGTATTTGGTTTTTGAATCTATTTAAGGGTTGTTCTGAAATTGGAATTTCTAAAATTGGGTTTTCTTGAGAGGAATGTTGCGTTTCATTCGAATTATCGTTATTCGGTTCTGCTTGCGTTTCATTTGGATTATTAGTGTTTGGTTCTTCTTGCGTTTCATTTGGATTATTAATATTTGGTTCTTCTTGACGAGCTGGAACGATCACTACATTTGAGATGACTTTAATTCGTTTTTTATCGTTTATGGGTTCATCTAATGGTTGAATTATTTTAGCGATATCGTCTATATCAGGGGTTTTTTCTTCGTCTATAGAATCTAAGAGAAATTCAGAAAAATCTTCGAATCGGTCATTTTCGTCTGGATCAAAATTACCTAATATCGATTGATTTTCTATTGGGTATAGCTCTATTCGTGATAGGGCATCAGCAACACAGTTTTTCTTTCCTTTTCTGTGTACAATGTTATATTCGTACTCTTCTAATTTTAAACGCCATCTAACTAATTTTGACGAAGGGTCTTTAGTGTTAAATAGCCATTGAAGTGGTTTATGGTCGGTAACGATAGTAAATCTTCTTCCGAATAAATAAGGTCTAAAATACTTTGTAAAATTGACAATTGCTAATAATTCTTTTTCTATAGTAGAATAATTTTGTTCTGATGGGTTCAAAGTTCTTGATGCATAGGCAATAGGTTTGTCTTTACCTAAAGTTCCTTGCGATAATACTGCTCCGATCGCTACATTAGAAGCGTCAGTAGTTAAAATAAAAGGTTTAGTAAAATCTGGATATTGTAGAAGGGGTTCGTTAGTTAATATTTGTTTGCATTTTTCGAAAGTTTCTAAAAATTCAGCAGAGTGAGTTATTTTTGCGCCTTTTTTCAAACATTGAGTAAGCGGTTTTGTTAATTGGGCAAAATCTTTTATGAATTTTCTATAATATCCTAATAAACCAAGGAATGATTTTATATCTCTAGCAGTGGTTGGGATAGGAAAGTTTTTTATTGCTTCTATCTTGTTATGGTTTGGTTTTATACCGTGGGGTGTTACAATATGTCCTAAAAATTCAACATTTTGTTTTAAAAATTCAGATTTATCCAATTGTATTTTCAATTTGGCTTCACGCAGTACTTTGAATACTTGTTTTAAGTTGGAGATATGTTCTTGGAGAGAAGTTGAAAAAATGATAATATCATCCATGTAAACAAGGCAAATCTTATTTCGTAAGTCTTTCAAAATGTGATCCATTACTTTTTGGAACGTTGCTGGGGCGTTCTTTAATCCGAAGGGCATTCTTACATACTCATAGTGTCCGTGTTCTACATTAAAAGCTGTTTTGTTTATAGAATTTTCTTCCATTTCTATCTGATGAAATCCTGAAGCAAGATCTAAAGTCGTGAAGTAATTACATTTTCCTAGTTTGTCCAGTATGTCGTCAATATTTGGAATTGGGTATCTGTCATCAATTGTTTTTTCATTTAATTTGCGATAGTCGACGACTATACGCCATTTTTTCTTTCCGGAGGCATCTGTTTTCTTGGGTACAATCCATATCGGACTGCTCCATGCAGATGAAGATGGTCGGATTATTCCATCATTTAGCATTTTGTTAATTTGATTATTTACTTCTTCTTTATGACAATGGGGAAAACGATATGATTTAGTGTGAACTGGAATTTCGTCTGTTGTTTTAATTTCATGTTTTATTTTATTTGTAAACGAGAGTTTTTCATTTTCATCATGAAATATATCTGAAAATTCACGGCAAAGTTTCAAAATTTCATTTTTTTCTTCTAGATTCATGTGATCAGTTCTAATTTTATTTGCTATATTAAGCATAGAGTTATTGTTAATTTTCGGCATAACTTGTTCTATATTGAAGAATTCGAAATGTTCTTCATTTATTTGGTGAGTTGGAAAAGGTTCATTTATGGTAATAGATATCGTTTTATTAGTATTATTAAAAATTTCGAAAGTAGCACGATAATTTTTTGCATAGGTTAGAGTTTCAGGAACATATAATTCATCAATATATCCCTCGGGAATAACTATTTCTCCTTCATTGATGTTAACAGGGTATTTTCTTACTAATGATTCATAAGGTGGTATTTCAAAAGTAAAAGAAACTTCATGAGGCTGTCTATAATGGAAGGGAATTTGTACAAAATCATTTTTTAAAAGTTGATTAGTAAAATCAATATTTAAATCAAGATTTTTTAATTCTTTCAAACCTAAAATGCCATCAAAGAATTCATGAAATTGAAATAAAATATATTCAGTTTCATAATTACTTTGAAATTCTTCAAAAGCTGGGATGATTGCTTTATATTGTATTTCTTTTTGACCTAACGATGTTTTCAATTGGGATGGTTCTCTAAATATTCTATCAGGATAATATTTTTCTGCAATGGATGGTCTCAACATAGAAGTGTGACATCCAGTATCTATTAATAATTTTATCGGTGGGTTTTGAATTTGAATATATGGTAGACCATTTACGGAGGCTGAATATAGTTCTATTAAATTATCTCGTTCGTCTGAGAAGGCTTGTAAAAATTTTCATCCTCATTTTCAAAAGTTGCATTAGTCATTTCTTGAGAAGAAAAACAGTATTCATTTGATTCATCAAACTCAGAATCCAAAGAGTATTGATCATCAATAGGATATTGATTGAAATATGGTGGCGTTGAATCTTGTTCTTCTTCAACGTGGTTATAAAGTTCTTCACTAATGAAGGTTTGTCTTGGGGGTTGCATGAATGTTTTATTTGCAAATGGTTGAGGCATTTTTGGAGGCATGTTTGATGTACGAATCGTGGGATTCCTCGAAGTAGTGGACATTGGTTGAAAGTTTCTCTGATCAGGTTTGTTTGTTGGTTTAAACACATTTTGAGGTGGTCCAAATACTTGTCGATTTGTTGGGAATCTTTGTTGTATTTGTCTAGGTTGGATATTTATTGGTTGACTTGGAAATTGCGGTTTTTGATTTAGTTGTTGAAAATTAAATTTAGGAAAAGCAGTAGGTGTTTGACTTCTGAAATTCATATTTTGTTGGGGATTTTGAAAATAGTTTTGTGGTGGGAAATTATTGTAATTTGGTTTTATTTGTCTTTGAAGTTGTTGTTTTTGTACATTAGTGCCTGAGCTAGTAGTTGGTCTATTTTGAAAAACCATATTTTGAGTTTGTCTGAAGTTTTCGTCTTCTAAAACTAGATTCATAGCTTCTTCTAAACAAGTTGGCCTTTGTACTATAACTTTGTCTTGTAATCGTATGTTCAAATTTCTTAAAGATACTTTTAAAGACTGTGATTCATACTGTCGAATATGAATTAATTTAGTGGCTTGATCAATATTAGAGGTTGAATTTATTTTGAAAGCTAATTTGCTTCTTAATACTTGAATCCGTTTTCCAAAGTCAATGGGATGTTCGTTTCTATTTGGTATTAAAGTAAAAAGTTGTTGTTCAAGGTTATCAAGGTTTTGTCTATCACCAAACGTACTTCTTAATTCATTTTTCAATAATGTCCATGTATTTAATTCTGTTCTTGAGCCAATTAATAACTGAGCTCTGTCTCGAAGTTTTCCAATTATAATACTTAAGATACACTGATTTAATGCATCATCAGTAAGGCTATGATATTTTGTATAAAACCTATCAACAGCATTGATAAAAATTTCGAGGGTATCTGACGATCCTTCATATATTGGTATAGTGTCAGAATAAATTTTGAAAAGAGTGTAATTGATTTCTGTGGACATGGTTGAATTCGATACGGATAAAGAACCAAGTGAATGAACTAGATTTTCGATTTCAGGGTCTGTCATGAATCAATAAAATGAATTTGTTCAAGAAATACCGTTTTTGTATCAATGCACCATCAATGCATCAACAAGAACTGTATTTCAATTATCAATTCGAAGCCAAAACAATCTCGTTGAAAATAATGTTCAGAATCATAAGATATTATTGCAGGTGTCTATCACAAAAATATTTCTGAAACGTTATTGTTTGTTGGATAAAATGAGCGCCTTATATCAACGTATGATATAATTTATTCGTCTACTTTGTATCAGCGTATGATACAAACCGTTCTTTGTTGTCTTTATTCTATTATTTAATGAAATAATGAGAGCAGTATACTTCGTGTTATCTGCTTATGATTATGGAATGTGCGATGATTGTCGATTGTGCTTTTTCTTTCCTTTGTTCTTAAACTAGTTGACTTCTATAGTCTGGTCATCAATTTCAATTTCGATAAGAGAAAGAGATGTTTGTTTCCGAAACCTTCACAAATAATTACGATAAAAATTCAAAAAGGAATCGTGGAACAACAGGAGAAAAACTCGACTTACTACGATAGTGTGACGGGGATCTCTGCCTGGAGTCTGCAATGCCTGGGTCTGATGATCCGGTCCTTTTGACGGGTGGTTGGTGGGCGAAGCTATTGTTCTGATAGTGGATTAACAGTTGATACTGAAGAATTTCCGGGTCGATCTTCTTCCACTATCCTACCGACTGCGCCAATTATAGTTTCGGGCCACTGGAACCACTTTTTAAAAAGACTTTTCTTTGGATTAACAGACTTTATTTGTTGCTCTAACAATGGTACTGACAAGACTGCTCTATTTCGCAGCGCTGAAACGTTTATATAACCTATCTAGTGTCAGCATTTTATGAGATACTGACTAATCAGAAAAGAGGATTTCATATACATAAC
>JAVJAQ010004852.1:0-65000 GCA_032362365.1 Zygogramma bicolorata | reverse complement strand
TCAGTTTGATGGTCATAGCATGGAATCATTTCAATCTGAAGTGAAAACAAATAATAGTCTCCTCACTCAAATTTCAAAATCAATTCGACTCAAACTCGAAGAAACGACTCTAGACACTAAACGCTATAAAAGAGGACTCATTGACGGTATAGGTAGTATATTTAAATCAATAACAGGTAACCTCGACGCCTCGGATGGCGAATACTATACAAATTGCATAAATAAGCTGAATTCAGACGAACACCAACTCGAGAACCTATTAAAAAATCAGATATCGGTTACAACCTCTGTTATTCAAAACTTCAATACTACACTGAGAAAACTACAAATAGACGAGCGAACATTTAATGAAGATATTAAATTGATAGAAAAAACGATTTATGAAATGAATGATAAAATTGGACAAGTTGAAGCAAAATTAAAATTTTTCGATATATGCGAAAAACTGATGGAAAGCTTTCTATTTCTTGAAGAAAGTCTTGATGATTTACTCGACTCTGTAACATTTGCTCAAGTTAATATCATTCATTCCTCAATCATAACACCCGACGATTTGGTTACCGCATTACAGGAAATTTCTCAAAATTTACAAAGGAACAACCTTCCGCTTCAACCGAAACTATCCAAAATTGCAAAATATCTTGAAATAATAGAGCTTGAAGCATTTCAACTCAACTCTAACTTAGTATTCATTCTTAAGGTTCCATTGACAGAACCACAAGTTTACACCCTATATCATTTGTACCCTATCCCGATATTTGACAATAGGACTGGTTTGCATCATATTCTTTCAATTTCTCAACAATACATCGCGAAAGATGATGATTCTCTGATGTTTATACCAGTTTCCGATCGGAGTTCATGTAAGCCGCTATACGAGCGAACCGAACTGTGCTCCGATATGTTCGCGTATCCAATTGACTACAATTCGATTTGTGAAGCGCAAATTTTCAAAAGTATAAACGAAATTCCGCGAAACTGCCGAAGTTCGTTATTCTTCAGCCAGAACTATAACGTTCAAAAATTAGAACGCGATTTGTGGTTGGTGCTACTTTCTGAACCGTTACAAATAACAGTTAATTGCCCCACGTTTTCAACGAGAACGGAACTTATTACCAAAAACTCTATAGTTTCACTTCGAACCGAATGCAGTGCTTTCATCGGAATAACGAAAATTCAAGCCAACTCCAGATTCACGAAGACCTCTAATGTGTCGCACAACACACATCCAGTGGTAATCCCGTACGAGTGTTGTAAAGACATTCCTGACAAATCAAACCTCCCAAACCTGAAGCCGCTGAAACTGAACGAGCTGAACGTCGAAGATCTAGAAATCGCCAAACACAAATTAGATTCCTATTCAAAAACTCTAGACGATTTGATTCACCAGCCTTTCGTCACGAAAAATATTTCGTGGTTTACATATTTTACCATAACACTTATAATCATTCTAGTGTTACTTTATATCCTCTGCAAATGTAGACGAAGACGCCGAACCTTAGCCTTATTGAGCTCGAGTAGCCCTCCACCGCCTCCGCATAGACCGGATAGAAGTATGAAGAAGTTCATGGCCATATTTCCCCGAAGAAGACCAAGCCTACGAGACGAGTTCCAAGAAGAAAACGTCGAAATGGACGACGTCAACATCGCCTGAGAAACCCGCTTTACTACTACCCTAAAAGTTGTTGCATAGCACCAACTTTTTCTATGAAGGAGATGGACGCTATTGTTCCCAACAAACATCATCAGCATGTCTAACCTTATAAATAGCCCTGCGTGGCGTCATTTAGTCAGTCGTATTTCAGTCTCTGTAGATGTAACTTCAATTCAAATAAACGAATATTCAAATCAAGGGAATTTAGTACTAAATTCTCCTTTTGGTTATATTTTTTTTTGTTTAAGTTAAAAAGTGAGATATAACATATATATATATATATATATATATATATATATATATATATATATATATATATATATATATATATATTGTTTTAATAATTTTAATATAATATTATTTATAATATGTATTTACAATTTTTTTTTTTTAATTTGTATTTGTAGATATTGTTGTTATAGATATAGTAGTTTTAGATTTTATCTGATGCAAGAAGTATGTAGTAAATAGTAATAAGTAGTTGCCCGTAAAGTATAGCTCTATAGATATTAATTTTCAGATTGCCAAAACCATATACTTACTCTTTATCTCTTTCAGGTACCACAGCTACTCAGTCGGTGCGCCTATACATGAGATTCTCGCAATCTTCAGGTTGGATTCCAGGAAAGGGTGTTTAAAATATATTTTTATAGAATGTGAAATAAATTGCTTCAGAAAAATGTGAAATTCAATCAAATTGTACATTTATTATAACTCATCAATTGATAATAAACACACACAGCTTTATCAGGATGTTTCATGTACAACCTTACTCTTAAATCTTTCCTATTCCTGCGAAGATAACTTAGACTCTAAAATAGCATTTAATACCGTTTTGCCTCAGAACCTACATCTGTTCAGTGTAGTAAAGTTAGTGGAATATTAGCCACTGCCTTTGATGATGTCATTCCATATGACTATTAATTCCAACTCTGTACACACTAGGTGTAGTTTGTGAGGTTAAAAATGATAATTATTAATAACAGATCTAATTTGTTCAAAGTTCATATAAAAGGGACTGTTCTATTAGCACTAGTTATAGGTTTTACTCTCAAATGTTCAATGATATGGACGATATGAAAAGTTCAGGTGGAAGTAGAAAATGTTTTCTAAAAAAACTGTCTTTAAAATTGCTTGGTGTTATTCGTTTGTGAGTTGCTAGTTGGATTTTACCAGGATTCACAGAAAACTAACAAATACCTTGTATTTCTGCTGGACTATGAAGGCTTGAAAAGCTTTATGGTTGCCTTCTTGTCAGGAACTCTCAGCTTGTACAACAAAACAGAAAAAGGTGAGTCTGCTTTTTGCTCTGATTTCTTCTTAAACAATGTATATCAGGTTTTATACTCTGGAAACTCCGTTCTTCTTGTAATTTTGAATATAAATCACTTTTTCTTCCTCTCATAAAATTCTTTTTACTCTCTTCTTGGCGTTGTTATTTTTTCTTCCCTCTGGTCTCCAAGGAAATATTCACAATTTGCCCAACTATCTTTGATACCTCACTTCAATTTACCGCACCTTTTATATTTATAATGTATAACTAATTAAAACTATGTACAAAACCCTTATTTCTAATGTCATGATTTTTCCTGAGCTTTCTTATCATAGAATATCCACATTTTTCTGTAATTTATTTCTTTCTACTAAAATTTCTCAATTGACTCCGAGTTTTTTTGACAGCTATCAATTTGTTATTTTTGATGGATAATACTTGTCATGGACTCTTAGATTATTTCAATGTACTAGGTGTTTTCAAATTAATTTATTTCTTACTGGTGATTTTTGTAAAAATTTCTCTTTTTGACTTTTTTCTGACTTTGTTTTTAATTGTTAATGTTCCTTAAAGCTTATAAATTCATTTTTGTTGGTCAAATATATTTATTTTTGTTGAAATAGAGTCATTCTGGGAAAATTTTGATCTTTCCGCAGAGTTGTTTCGTACTGTTAGGTATTATTGATACACCTTGAAAACTGAGTATACTTTTGAAATCTGAAGTAGATCAGCTTTATTTATGATGATATTTGGTACAGTTTATTTAAGATAAAGTATTGGTTTCGGTTTTCTAATGAACTTATTTGATAATTTATTGAAATTTCTTGATAGATATTTCTATTTACTACATATCATGACAAATTCCCCAAAATTAATATTTAACATTTTTAATATGTCAATGTTAAAATTTAAATATTAAATTTTCTATTTACATATGTACAAATTTTTATTTACTTTACTTATTTTAGTTTCAGGTCATTTCTATGATGGATTTCTAGACTACGAAGAATGATACTATCTCCTGTTTCATATAAGGTAGTTAGCCTTTCTTTACTTCTCTATTTTTATTTATTTTCTTCTATTGTTTATATTTTCCTTAACATTGAAATTTATAAACACTTTCTATATTAAATATTCCTCTTAGACTTTTGTTATAAGGGTCTATTAGTCTATAACTATTGACTGGATGTTCGTTATCTACTTCATATGGTCCCTCAAATGGTAGTTGTAATTTGGCACAAATTCCCTCTTTGTGGTTAGGAACTCTTAGTGTTTTAATGATAACCAAATCTCCTTTTTTAAATTTTATTTTTTTATTCCTTCTGTTATTTTCCCTAGTTATGTATTTCTTAGCATTTTTCTGAATTCTACCATTCACTCTTTCCATTACAGCATTCATCTCCTTCTCATTCGCAATCCACTCTCTATCAGGCATTCTCCCAGTCATAATATATGTTGGACATTCTTTTGTGATAGTGTTAGGTACTTCATTTAAGTATTTTTCCACATAAGGTAATTTTTCATCCCATTTGATATGATTTTGATGTGAAATTATTCTTAGATATTTTATGATTTCTCTAATATATCGTTCTGTTGGATTTGATGCAGGGTGTCGAATACTAGTGAAATTTAGTTGTATATCTCTACTTGTAGCAAATTTTTCCATTCTATCATTTTTAAAATATGTGGCATTATCTAAAATAATTTTTGTAGGTTTTCCCTTGTTAGAAATAAATTGTGATAATAAATTTTTTACTATTTTAAAATTGGTCTTCTTAGTTGGATATAATGTTACATATTTAGAAAAATGGTCAGTTATGACAAATATATGTTTGTTCTTATTTACCGAGGTAATTAAATTGCTTACAAAATCTATCGAAACTATTTCTAAAGGTCTTGTTGAGATAATACTTCTAGGTTCATTTTTGTTAGTTGTATTTTTACTTTTTGCTAGTTGGCATATGGTACACTTGTTTATTACATCTTTAGTCACTTCCAAATCTTTGTTACTGTAATATGTCTCTCTAAAAATCAACCAAGTTTTCCTAATTCCCGTATGTACGTATTTTTTGTGTAAGTGGTCAATCAATTTTTGTGTCAGTGCTTTCGTGATTACATAAAATTCTTCCCCATTAATGATTTTAATTATAATTCCCTGTCTTTGTATTGTCCCCCTTTTTTCCTTGTCTGTGAGTAATTGTTGGTCTTCTAAAATGGTCTGTAATGAGAAAAGTCCTGTAGTGTTTTTAAAAATGTTAACCCCTATTCTAACTTGTCTTGTATTTTTGTTTTCCGTCTCCATTCGTGTTATAGAGTCTGGTACTATGTTTTGTCGTCCTGGTATATGTCTGATTTCAAAGTCATATTCTTGTAATAAAAGTGCCCATCTGTGTACTCTGTTGCCTGCATATTTGCATTTTACTATCGAAATTAAAGCTTCGTGATCAGTTTCAATAAAAAACTTGGTTCCAAGTAGGTAAAAACGTAATTTTTGTATACAAAATATTATTCCTGCAAGTTCTAATTCAGTTATACTGTAATTTCTTTCATATGTTTTCGTTTTTCGTGACACAAATGAAATTGGAACTTCTTTATCCCCTTGGTATTGTATTAAGACTCCAGCAAATCTGTTCATAGATGAATCTACTCTAAGAATGAACGGTTGTTTATAGTCAGGGTGATATATTTTTAGGTTTTCTATGAAAATGTTTTTAAGTTCGTTGAAAGCTAGTTCTTGTTCTTGTCCCCATTTCCATTTAATGTTCTTTTTCAGTAACTGTATAAGTGGTAGTTCTTTGTTCGTCAAGTCTGGTATTAGTCTTTTAAAGTAGTTCAAAATTCCTAAAAATCCCCTAAGTGTTTTTAAATTGTGTGGTCTCGTATATTCCTGTATAGTCTTAATTCTTTGTGGGTCCATTTCTAGTCCAGTTTCGTTTAGTCGATATCCTAAATAAGTCACTTCTTTTCGAAATAATTCACATTTTTCTAGGTTGATTTTTAGTCCTGCCTCATCTAATATTCCAAAAATTTTATTTAAATGTATTTTATGATTATCTTCGTTATCTGAATATATTAAAATGTCATCGATATAATGTAACGCAAAGTCTTCGTATTTATCCAATATTTTATGTAGAGCTCTCTCTAATGCTGGACAAGCTGATTGTAGACCATATGGAACTACACAAAATCTATAAATAACCCCTTCTATACAAAAAGCTGTATAGTTTCTAGAATTCTCATGCAAAGGTATGAGCCAAAAACTATGTTTCAAATCAATTTTAGAAAAATATCTTGCATTTGTGATTTTGCCAAATATGGTTTCTATATTTAAAGGAGATTCATATTGAGGAGTTGTAATTTTATTTAATTCTCGCGCATCTAAACATAACCTAAGTTCCCCATTTTTCTTAACAACTACTACTATAGGATTGATATAACTGCTCGTAGATCTTTCTATTATTCCTGCTTTTAACATATTGTCAATCTCTTCCCTTACTCTTTCTCTATATTTATATGGAATTGGATAATTTTTTGATTTAAATTTTTCTATATCTTTCACTTGTATTCTGTGTATATATTCTCTCGCTACTCTTGATTCACTCATTATTAACCTATTATATTTATTTAATAATTCATTTATATATTCTTCATATTTCTCATCACATAAATATTTATTTTTATATTCTTCATTTTTATTTTCACACTCATAACTCTCATTCATTCCTCTTATACACATAATATTTTTCTCTAAGTTTTCCAATTCTTTTTCTTGCAAAAATTCAAACCATTGACCTTCCATTTCTATACCTTTTCTCTCATAATTGATCTTAGCTTTCATTCTCTGTAATTCATCTGTTCCTAATATGATGTCAAATTCCATTTCCTTTATAACTAGTAGTTGTAAGTTTATTATTTTATTCCCTATATTTACTTTTGTATTTATAAATTTATTCGTTTCTGATATTTTTCTACCATTGACTCCTATCAAAACTGTTTTAGGCATTTTAATTAATTTATTTTGAATCTCTGTATTTTTTAAAATTGTTTCTTTTATTAAAGATGCTTCAGATCCTGTATCTATCAAAATTTTAATAATTTTATCCCCTAATTTTCCCTGTATTATTATTAATTCTGTTGCATGTTCTTCTGGTGTTGTTTCTAGTTTAATGAATTCTATTGGGTGTTCATATTTTGGTTTTTCCAGCTTTGTTGCATATGGCCCTAATGAAAATTTTGTTCAGCTGTAGAGGTTGATGGTTGTGGATTATTTTCACTTCTTATTTCAGTTTCATTATTATTATTTTGTCCTTCCCATGTCCTTTCTACGCTACCTGACCTTCTTTGAAAATTGACTTGTCTCATTCTTTCCTGATTACCTTCAGGTACTTGCTCTTGATATAAATGTCTATTACTATCATTTTGAAATCCTCTGTTATTATTATTATAATACCTATTATTGTTATTATTATAATATCCCTGCTGTTGGTTATATCTATTATTGCTATAATTATTATTGTTATATTTATAGTTATTATTATTATATCTAGAATTATAATTGTTATTATTTCTATAATTATTTCCCCTATAATTATTTTCCTGATATCTGTTATTTGCTTGATAATTATTTGCATTAGCATTTTGATAGTTATTATTATTATTATAATTTCTACCACTGGTATTATTTTGGCTATTATAATTTTGTGTTTCCTGAGTTTGCCTATTTTGCTGGTTTCTGGGAATATTTTTGTTTTGTTCTCCCCTATTTGATAAAGTCCTTTCCAATCTTAAAAGATATTCGCTAAGCCTATCCATAGTTTTTATTTCATGCATATTTATGAATTCAAAAATATCCTGTTTGAAATGTCTACTAATATTCCTAACTATTTCTTCCTCTTGCATAATTGGATTTAAATATTGTGTTATGGCATATAGTTGTATTGCATAGAAGTTATAGTTAAGACTTCTATTTTCTTCAAATTTACCAAACTGTAATTTGTCCCTTACCATAAGTTGAGTATTTTCCCCCCAATATTGTCTAATGAATAAATATTCAAAATCATTAAAATTATTAATATTTCTTTCTTGGCTATTAAACCAAATACATGCTTGATTATTCATATTTTGTCTGATAATATCTTTTAATTCCTCAATATTATTGATATTTTTAGTTTTATTTTTCATAATTTTAACAAAAGTAATTGGATGTAATCTTTTTATATTACCGTCAAATTTATTATTGGTTACGAAGTTCTGGCAAGTGCTTACAAATCTAGTTTCCACATTTGTATTAGATTTAGTTTTCTCAATTTCTTTTATTTTAAGTTCCAAATCTATCAATTTAATTTTATTTTCCTCATCTTTCACCTTTATTAGTTCACAAGATTCTTTTTTATTCTTTTCTACTTTTTCATTTACTTGATTTATTTTTCCTACCATTTCTTGTTTAGTGACTTCTAATTCTACCCTAACATCTTGTATTTGTTTAGTATTGTTGTCAATAGCATTATTTATTTCTTTAATATCTTGTTTTGTATTACTATAAAATTCCTCATTTTTTTGTTCTACCTGATTTTTAAATTCTCTATACATTTGAG
Source organism: Zygogramma bicolorata (assembly GCA_032362365.1). NCBI lineage: Eukaryota > Metazoa > Arthropoda > Insecta > Coleoptera > Chrysomelidae > Zygogramma > Zygogramma bicolorata. The sequence goes on along the minus strand of JAVJAQ010004852.1, from coordinate 56,479 downwards.
CCATTTCCTGTCTATTTTCCTCTAATTTATTCTGTAATTTTATTTCTAATTCTATCATATTTTCCCTGATGTTTCCTCTGATACTATCAATATTTTCCCTAACATTCTCTTTCACACTTCCAATTTCCTCCCTAACATTCTCTTTCACACTTCCAATTTCCTCCCTAACATTCTCTTTCACACTTCCAATTTCCTCCCTAACATTCAATATTTCCTTGTATAAATTGCATCAACATTTGCATATGATCATCCAAACTTCTACTTTCTCTCCTCACTTCTTGTTCACTTGTACTACTACCTTGTCCTTCATCTCCCATCCTGCTTTCTTCATGGTCACCCATCTCTCTTCCATCTACTCCAACTTTCTTTCCATCTCTCAAATCCATTTCTTACTCTCTCTCTCTGATTCTTTCACACTTGTTTTGCCCTTTCCAGATGTGCCCTACGTTGCTGGCGACAATTGTTTTAATAATTTTAATATAATATTATTTATAATATGTATTTACAATTTTTTTTTTTTAATTTGTATTTGTAGATATTGTTGTTATAGATATAGTAGTTTTAGATTTTATCTGATGCAAGAAGTATGTAGTAAATAGTAATAAGTAGTTGCCCGTAAAGTATAGCTCTATAGATATTAATTTTCAGATTGCCAAAACCATATACTTACTCTTTATCTCTTTCAGGTTCCACAGCTACTCAGTCGGTGCGCCTATACATGAGATTCTCGCAATCTTCAGGTTGGATTCCAGGAAAGGGTGTTTAAAAATATATTTTTTATAGAATGTGAAATAAATTGCTTCAGAAAAATGTGAAATTCAATCAAATTGTACATTTATTATAACTCATCAATTGATAATAAACACACACAGCTTTATCAGGATGTTTCATGTACAACCTTACTCTTAAATCTTTCCTATTCCTGCGAAGATAACTTAGACTCTAAAATAGCATTTAATACCGTTTTGCCTCAGAACCTACATCTGTTCAGTGTAGTAAAGTTAGTGGAATATTAGCCACTGCCTTTGATGATGTCATTCCATATGACTATTAATTCCAACTCTGTACACACTAGGTGTAGTTTGTGAGGTTAAAAATGATAATTATTAATAACAGATCTAATTTGTTCAAAGTTCATATAAAAGGGACTATTCTATTAGCACTAGTTATAGGTTTTACTCTCAAATGTTCAATGATATGGACGATATGAAAAGTTCAGGTGGAAGTAGAAAATGTTTTCTAAAAAAACTGTCTTTAAAATTGCTTGGTGTTATTCGTTTGTGAGTTGCTAGTTGGATTTTACCAGGATTCACAGAAAACTAACAAATACCTTGTATTTCTGCTGGACTATGAAGGCTTGAAAAGCTTTATGGTTGCCTTCTTGTCAGGAACTCTCAGCTTGTACAACAAAACAGAGAAAGGTGAGTCTGCTTTTTGCTCTGATTTCTTCTTAAACAATGTTTATCAGGTTTTATACTCTGGAAACTCCGTTCTTCTTGTAATTTTGAATATAAATCACTTTTTCTTCCTCTCATAAATTCTTTTAACTCTCTTCTTGGCGTTGTTATCTTTTTCACTCCTGTTTTCCCCTGGTCTCCAAGGAAATATTCACAATTTGCCCAACTATCTTTGATACCTCACTTCAATTTACCGCACCTTTTATATTTATAACGTATAACTAATTAAAACTATGTACAAAACCCTTATTTCTAATGTCATGATTTTTCCTGAGCTTTCTTATCATAGAATATCCACATTTTTCTGTAATTTATTTCTTTCTGCTAAAATTTCTCAATTGACTCCGAGTTTTTTTGACAGCTATCAATTTGTTATTTTTGATGGATAATACTTGTCATGGACTCTTAGATTATTTCAATGTACTAGGTGTTTTCAAATTAATTTATTTCTTACTGGTGATTTTTGTAAAAATTTCTCTTTTTGACTTTTTCTGACTTTGTTTTTAATTGTTAATGTTCCTTAAAGCTTATAAATTCATTTTTGTTGGTCAAATATATTTATTTTTGTTGAAATAGAGTCATTCTGGGAAAATTTTGATCTTTCCGCAGAGTTGTTTCGTACTGTTAGGTATTATTGATACACCTTGAAAACTGAGTATACTTTTGAAATCTGAAGTAGATCAGCTTTATTTATGATGATATTTGGTACAGTTTATTTAAGATAAAGTATTGGTTTCGGTTTTCTAATGAACTTATTTGATAATTTATTGAAATTTCTTGATAGATATTTCTATTTACTACATATCATGACAATATATATATATATATATATATATATATATATATATATATATATATTCATATTCTATGAAGCTGATACCTGGGATGAGTTGAAGGTGGTTGCAGAGGAGGGCCTTTCAAAGATCAGACAATGGCTGAACTACAAATTACTTACTCTGAACATAAGAGAAAACAACTTATTTACATTTCACATATATATATATATATATGGTGTATATATAATATGTGTTAATTTATTTGGTACCTACTATAATTACCACGATTATTACTCCGTTTTCATAAGGCCCACCAAATGACTACAACGATTAGGTAAATTACGATATTGCAAAGTTTTAATGAAATAAAAAATGTGTATGAATATTTTAACTAATTGTACTAAGAATGTTTCTTTCATCCTTAACCCTCTCAAAAATCAATAAGCACGCCCCCGATTTGCTCTCAGCTGGGCTTACTTCCACTCTCAATCATTATTGGTTTTAGTATAGGTGCATGTAGGATTTGATAGCTGAGTTCAGCTACAAAGTTGTGTTTCACGTTTATCTCGAAATGGTATATGCGGCATATGCAACCTTGTAATACCAAGCCGACAATATATCAAATACACTTCATCTTAACATGATTATCTGGGTATAATTTCATATACCGAGTCACTGGTCAAGTTTCAGCTGATGTAAGTTTGTGTGTAAGTTTCGGCAGGTACTGTTTTATATAAAAATCTTCTAGCAGCAATCAGTTTCCTGCCCACAGTGGATCATATTCAATAAGAATTGCTGTGACTTCTTCCAATGTCCATATACACAAGTAACATTTGGATCGTTTCAAGATGTGTAGATTTCCTTGGATCTGATGGTAGTAGTTGTGGTTTTTGATGACAACAATTTCGTTATCAGTATTATAATAAATAATATATTCGTTGATACTCTTCAATGCCTGAGATAAATGGTCATTTCTATATAAATACGGACATTTCATCTCCACAATGGAATCATCTCCTACTAATCCGTCAGGACTGGCCCCCAAAAGTCTTTTATTTGTTAGCCAGATTCCTGTTGATTGTATATCCAGGTTCAATGAAGCTCCTGAAACCAAAATAATTTTGTTAGAAACACATTTTTCTATTTGAAAAAAATCACTCATCATTGAAAATACAGTAGAAATGAAGTCTCACCAATTAGTGATTTGAATAAGCTCTTTGGAAATTTGTTCCGCTTACAAGATGAAATGACTGCCCCAAAGTTACTGGCTGTCAGTCGAAACTTCCTCACGAGGTACCACTTTTCATTATGGGTTTGTCCTTTTGTGAGTATTGATATTTTTTTATCGTTTCATCGTCAACAGTACATTTTAGTTTGAAAAGGTCTATTGGATTTGTAGCCTCTGTGAACTCATTTGATGATACAATATCTTCAATAATCGGTAGGTCACAATTAATAGATTCCTCATCTTTTTCTTGCAGAAGCCAAGTTGAACCCACAGTGTTACCAAAATGTATCATTCAGCTTCTTTTTCAAATTATTCCTGTGTTCTTCAGTAACTACTTGTTCGATAGCAGAATATGGTTTCGGGGGATAAAGTTCCTCAGCTGTTTTTACTGGTGCATTTTTCGATTTTGGCACATTCCAGGTATATTCCTTGTCCGTCACAGATATATTGTAGTGTCCAAAAAGAGCTAATGTGGCGATATGATGACATTTTATTCCTCTAGGACAAGCACGATTTGCAGATACGATATCTACAGATTTATTCAGTGTGATCTGCAAAAAAGAAACTGTTCAGTTGAAATGAAAAACTCATGACTCACGACTCACTTCAACATGATAGAATTTATCTCTCATGCTTGCATGAACCTCTCCTCTTATCATCATCAAGTCAGCATCAAACTACATACTTTTCACATGATTCGATTCCAAGGCATTTTCAGACTTTCTCATGATTTCATTATCATTGTCGAGGAATTCATTTATAGAGGATAGCTTCAAAACATGTTTTGAAGCCATTCTAATCTGAAATAATAAATGTTGAGAACTATATTTCAATTGAAAAAATAACATAACCTCAACAAACATAACAATTCTTGAATTTTCATTAAAAACCTTACCTACCTATGCGGATAAAAAAAAATATGTTACAACTAACCGACACCAAAGCAAAAATGTACGCGAATATCCTTATTAGCAATAGAAGCACATACAATGAACATATAAAGAATGTCTTATGGAGTTTTAACATGTAAAATCGATTTGTTTGGAAAATTTCGTTAAGCTCCGCCTACTAGTGACGTCAGGGCTTAGGAAGTCTATTGCTGGATCTTCGTGGCATGCAGACGTGTACACTGCAGTACGAAGTACAGACACTGCCTTCACTACCGTGTATGTGTTACCGGCAAAGTGTAATATCAGGCATTGTATAGAATACCTAGGCATTCTATACATTGCCAAAAGTAAGCAGGCAAAGTGTGAAATTTTAAACATTTCATACTTTGCCTAGGCATTCTATAGAATGCCTGCTGGAGTTCAGGCAGAGTTAAAAATCTGTCTGTTCCATTGTTTTCAAGTTACAACGTGCTTGCCTCACCTACTCCCCCCGCCCATCCCCGCTGCCGCTATAATGCTGCTCTCAGTTCTGTTCCGTCACGCCACAGTATTGTGCTAGGCCTACGCTTCAGTTCTGTTCTGTCGTGCCACTGTATTGTTGCTTGAAAATGTCACAAGTGAACAGTAGTATCTAGTGATAGTTCTAGTGATCGTTTATCGCTAATGAAACTTCGTTTTAGTGCCGAACTTGTAAAAATTCGGAATGCAAGTGCTAAAAATAGTGTTTTTTTGACTGAAGACGACTATAAGAAGCTGGTGTTGGAGGTCGAAGATGCCAAGGCCAAGCCCAGAAAGGAACCTCGTCACTACTGGCTACTCAACAGGTATGATGTATTGATCGTAGAAAATGTGCAAAAACTAATGCACCCATTAAAACAAGGAGACAGTGTTGTAAAATTTTATGTCCACGATTCAGATTTATTTACTGTTCTCCATGAAGCTCATGTAGCTATTGGTCATGGTGGAAGAGATCGAATGTTAAAAGAGCTAGATATTAAGTACAAAAATGTTACACGTCATGATGTTGGGCTATATATTAGTTTGTGTGAGCCATGTCAGAACAAACAAAAGGGTTCGAAAAGACGAGTGGTAGTAAAGCCCCTGATTTCATCAGAATTTAATTCTCGTTGTCAAGTAGATTTAATTGATTTCCAGCCACAGCCCGACAGGGAGTTTAAGTTCATAATGGTCTATTAGGACCATTTGACAAAATTTGTGATTCTTAAGCCTCTCAAAACTAAAACCACTGAGGAAGTAGCATATCACCTAGTTGATATTTTTACTCTCATTGGAGCACCAAGTATATTGCAGTCAGACAATGGAAGGGAGTTTGCAAACAAAATAGTTTACAATTTAAAAGATTATTGGCCTACGTTAAAAATCGTTCATGGCAAACCACGTCATTCTCAAAGTCAGGGTAGTGTAGAACGTGCAAACCAAGATATTGAAAATATGATTTCGACTTGGATACAAGATGAAAAAACTGACCGTTGGAGTGAGGGATTGAGATTTGTGCAACTTATGAAAAATAGAGCTTTACATTCAGGAATCAAAAGAACGCCCTATGAGGCTCTCTTCGGCTGTAAAGTAAAGGTCGGTCTTACAACATCTTCTCTGCCTCGAGACATTTTGGATTCCATTAACAGCGAAGAAGATTTGGAAAGAGTGGTTAATAACACGCACACCACAGAAACACAAACAATGTCAAGTCTAGAACCTCCACTCCAAACCGATCATAACACTTCAGAAGTTAATGAGGCAACCGTTGATGTCTCGGTCAGTTCTAGCCTTCTACAAATGTGTAGCGTTTGTTTGCAGCAAACTAATGAGAAACAAAACTGCACAAAATGTTTAGCGGACATACATATTTCATGTGGCCATTCAATTAAGGGGTGTGATGATACTGAAAAAACCCTGCTGTGTGTCCCTTGTTTTAATTCGGAAAATATTGATAAAGAGAGGAAGAGGTCAAAAGCTTGTCTTGAAAAACAAGCTGAGAAAATGAAAGCTAATTCCGATAAAAAGTTTCCCACCGTCACCAAAGGAGTCACTGTTCGTGTTCCAATTCCTGACATTGACAAAGGAAGAGGTGACTTGAGAAATATTCTGGCAGTGGTCATGGATACGACAGAAGATGGGTTTTACAAATTAGGGACCGCCAACGGAGTTTTGAAACAACTGTACGCAGGGTCACAGTTTACAGTTTGCAAAAAAAAGCCTAGTTCGAGTAGAAGACGTGCCTGATCAAGAAACAGGACTTCGTACTGTTGCAACAGCTCAGTCAACAGGAAGCGGCCAAGGATTTGTGAGATGCACTTGCAAAACTAAATGTCAAACCAAACAATGTGCTTGTGTTAAAAACAATCGAAAATGCAACTCGAAGTGCCATAGTTCTCTTTCCTGCTGTAACAAGTAATTTCTTGAATTAATATTTCACTTTTAAATTTTACTCTAGTAAAATATGAGGATTTTCAGATCCTATGTTTAATACATTTCATGTTTGTTATTGGCAATAAACAATTTTTAACAATGTTGTTCATTTTATACTTTGCCTGCAAAACTTTCGACATTCTATATAATGCCTAGGCATTATACACAATGCCTAGGCAAAGTTTGTACAATTGTTAAGAAATGAGTTTATTTCATACTTTGCCTGGATTCACTCGGCAATGTATACAATTCCTAGGTATTCCATACAATGCCTGAATTGTACACATTGCCGGTAACATATGCAATCTCCCCTCAAAGATTTCAGAAAATAAATTACGTCACATCATATCGCTATCATAATGGCATAAGGTCGTATGTGCAATTTTGATATTTTTGGGATACTTATAAAATCGTACGTAAACATGGCGTATTTTGCAATATAACAGAAAGTAGTAAGTGATTTCCAACGGGAACAATTTGAAAAGTATCAATGATCAAATCACGTATGTGTAAAAATGATTTTTTCATGATCAAATAAGGTCGTAAGAGAGGCCAGTTGAACGTAAATCCAATAACTAGGTGCAAATTAATAATATGGATAGGTATTACAAAATGTCGCATATGCGTGCATACGCTACATACGCTAATAATAATATAAGTAATTTCGAAAAATTATTGTTATATAAAGTCGTATGTGTTCACTTAGAACCTTCTGTCAAAACATTTTTCGAAATTTGACACAGTGAATATGGAAGAACATCGTATGTTTGCACATGCGACTTTATATCGCATCTAATTTAGTTCGAACAGGTGCATCAATAGCGAGATGTTACTTACGACGTTATGTGATTTCTTTTTCTTCTATAGGTTAGGTTATTTTGAATGTTCGTTCAGTATTGAACCAATTATCGCGAAATACGTTTGTTTGTTCATTTAATTCAACTTAAAAAAGTGTTTTACAAATATTTTTTCAGAAAATTAGACATTTTCAGTGTTTGTAGTGAATTAAAGTTGAAGGTAAGTTTTCATATTTATACTTTCAGAGTTGATTCAATTAACGTAGGTACCGGTGTTTTAGTAGGGTGACTGATAATACAACATGCTCATGCAGGCAATTTTCAAAATGCATGTTTTTAGTTAACACTAATCTTCTAGCCCTGTCACTTGATGTATTATAATTTGATAATTTTTAAATTTGCTTAGACCTAGATCGTGAACAAAATTGTACTGGCTCTATTATTGTCGACTTGTATACAGTATGGGCTTAAAGAAAATGAATCGAAAGTTTCTGAAAAAAAAACTATACTTATAATAATATATAGGTTTTGGTTCAATTTTCCACTTTTTGAATCAATAATAATAAGCATTCTAGGTACACAGAAATGTGTGAGGTTGTATATTTCGAGGCCGGCCAAAGCAAACATTTTTTTCCTTGATGTTGCAGAAGGCCAGTGAAATATTTTCGCAGAATGTTGATAATAATAGAGAGAATGATGTGCTACTTCTCAATGACCAGAATTCAGTACTAATTAACGAGAGTCAAGCCACAAGGCAACTATTTGAACGCAAAGAGAGTAATTCTTCATCTATCAGAAAATGATTGCATTAATGGAAAACTTTTTGAAGGAGGGGTTGTAGATCAACAATATGCTGTTGATGTGTTGGAAGATAATAATAATGAAATTGCACTACAAGTTTTATCACAAAACACTCCAGATTCTTTAATATTCCATAACCTTTCCAATATTATGTATGTTAGTGACCCAGTTACCATAGATGAGAACACACCTATCATCCTCCAAGAACAGTTCGAAGAATTCACTGGTGGGCATCTTGTACCAGCAACATCAAGTTATAATATTATTATACAACATGATGAATATTTCAACAAAGTTCCTGTTTTTTTAGAAAATCCTGATTTATCTGTTCTGGTAAATATGTCCGTAGTAGCATCCTGCCATGGCAATGAAACACATTTCAGTAGTCCTGATAATAGTTTTTCCAAACCTAATGACAAAGACGATCCGGATTTTATAATCGGAAATGTGGTCCAGAATAGTGATACCGATGAAAGTGTTAACTACTCACCTATTGAAGGGATGGACATCGAGGATCTCGTCGAAAAAGGTACCCGTAAAAGGAGTCAGCCAGAGAAGTATAAAAATAATAAACGGAAATTATTAAGAAACAGTGGAAAAGAATATGTCAACTCCAAAGGAAATTTGAAACCAAACCGAATGATAAAACATATTGACTGTTCTTCCTGTAAAATGAAATGTACAGAAAAGTTTACTGGGGAGGAAAGAAAAGTTTTGCATAATAACTACTGGTCACTTGGCAGCTACACAAGACAAAGGGACTTCATCTGTCAGATGGTAAAGTGCATACCAGTTGCAAGAAGAAAAAAGACATCATCTGAAAATAGTAGACGTCAGTTTACATATGTTTACCATTTTTTGAAAAAGGAAACAACGCAAAATAGAAAAGTATGCAAAAATTACTTTTTAAAAACCCTAGATGTTGGAGAAAGAACAATTTTTGTCGCCAAGAATGAACAGCTCCATTCTTCATTCATTGCAGACGATTTGCGTGAAAAACATCCCCCAAAGCATAAACTCTCAGAAGTTTCTCTTCATAGAGTAAAAGCCCATATTGAATCCTTCCCACGAGTTCAGAGTCACTATCGCAGGAAAAGAACTAATAGAGAATATCTCAATCCTGAGTTATCTATCAGCAAAATGTTCCAACTTTACAAAGAACATTGCGAGAAAAACAAGCAACCTGATGAAGTTTAATTTGACTTACAGTAAAATTTTCAACACCCAGTATAATTTGAGTTTTTTCAAGCCAAAAAAAGATTCCTGTCGGATTTGTGAAAAGCAAAAGAATATGTCAGAGAAAAAAGTCACAGAAGAACATAATTTTCAGTTGCACATGAACAAAGAACATGAACAAAGATCTAGCCAGAGCAAGCTTTGGATGATCCTGACTACAAGTCATTCACATTTGATTTACAGGCTGTTCTGTACAGTCCTTGCTCGAATGTTTCTTCTTCCTACTACACCCATAAAATGTGCACTTATAACTTAACATTAAATAACCAGGCCGAAAAAAAGGCATATGTTTCGTTTGGAATGAAACTGATGGTAACAGAGGATCTGATGAAATCGGTACTGCAATTTTTACCCTACTGAAATCGCTTCCATTGAACACAACATGCGTTACTCTTACATCAGATCCATGTGGTGGTCAAAACCGCAACAGATTTCTGGCTTCTCTATTATTGTATGCAGTTAACACATCACCAATAAAAGAAATTCCCCTAAAATTTTTAGAAACGGGGCATACGCAGATGGACTGTATCCACAGCTTGATATAAAGAGCAAAGAAAGGGATCACTATCTATTCACCACTTGAATGGCCAACAGTAATCAAATCGGCTAGTAAAAAATATCCCCTAACGGTTGAAATATCAAGTTACAGAGATATGCTGAACTTAAAAGACCTAAAAAGGAAAATGATACCTCACGGAAATCTCTGTAGGGACATTGATTAAAAAACAGTCTCCTGGATGCAAATCAAAGCTTTGAAGTTTGTACCTAATGAAATTTACTACAAAGTTTTATACCAGGAAGACTATAAAGAGTTCAGCTTATCTGGAAAACAAACCAGAAAAAATAGTAAAAGCATCGGACAACCCATGAGCAATACAATGGTGTTGAAAAGTAAATTCAATAAACCCTTAGCAGTGGAAGGAAAAAAAAAGAGAAGTATACTATCTTTATGTGATCAGCGTGTTATTCCAGACATGCACCACGATTACTATAGATCGTTGTTCACGACTAAACGTGGAGATAACAATTCAGTAGATGACTGCATCGATCATGAAGAAGAGGATGAGGAGGACGTTTAAGTATCATGATCTATAAAAAATGTTTCAATTTAGTTTTTTGCTATCAATAAAAAATTTCTTCAATGTATCCCCTTTTATTGTTACTACTACTACCACTACTTCATTACTTCCGCTGCTGCTGCTACTATCACTACGGCTATTGTTGTCCTAAATTGTTGTTGTAAAATTGTTCGTTCCGTTAACCAGCTGACGAACGTCAACCCTCAGAAGTCGAAACTTGTGCGAGCAATGGATCAACGAGGCCTTACCTTTCAACGTGCGATTACCCAGCACTGCGCAGGATCAGCAAAGTAACTAATAGTACCAAATAGGTATGCTACTTGAGGTTGGTGATTACTGTTTGATTTCTATTTTCTGCTTTTTGGAATAAAAAAAAACTCACCTTTCCCAATTAACTCATCTTTGAGCAAAAGTCGTATGTAGCAACCTAATTCTACTTTTATTTATGAAAAGTCGTATGTGTGCAATTTTTTGAATAATTCTGGGTAAATATTTTATTTCGATAACCCTAATGTTACAAAATATCTCTCAAAATACAGCCGAAGTAAGAATAGCAACATTTCAATTGAAACGATGTCTCGTCAATGGAAATTCCCACAATGTCTGATGTCCTTAGACACACCCCAAAGTGATGGGACAAATTTGAAAGTCACCAACCACGCCTCGAAGAGGTAGGGGAAAATGGAAAGTCATTAACCACGCCCTAAAGTGGTGGGGGGGTGCCCCAAATCGGCTGTAATACCCTACTGTTACATCTCTTGTATTTGGAGTACCTCCAAAAGACGAACTGTGGCCACTGTTGAAAACCGCAGACGATATTACACTCTCCAATATAGGCTAAGAACTCAAGATGGCAAAATACTGAAAGTTTCAACACTCGGTTTAAAAGAATAGGTGGTGTTAAATTGGGCTAAGAATGCAAGCAGAGGCATATCTGAATCCATGGCGGCAAAGAATGGAAATCGTAAATCAAGATGCAAAGCCAAGGCAGATAGGGAGAGAGTAAGCGAAGTTCTAGATGAATTACCCAAGTTGCCCTCTCATTATTGTCGTCAGTCAACTTCGAAAGTGTACCTGGAGCCAACATTTGGAACTAATAATATGATTGATATTTACAGAGAGTACAGAAAAAAGTGCCAAACCTCTTATACAATCCAGGGGCCAGTTAGCCGTTTCACATTTGATATGTTCGTAAAGGAGAAAAATATTTCTTTTCAGCCTCCAAAAAAGGATCGTTACTATTTGTGCATTGGATACGAAACACAAAATATTGGAAGTAGAAACCAACCAACAACATCTAGCAAGGAAGGACAGAGCCAGAGAAGCTAAGGATGAGATAAGAAGGCAGGAGAAGAAGGGAAATGTGTTGTGCTTACAATGGATTTGCAGTCTCTCAAAGTTTGTCCCAGCTTAAACGCATCAGCGTTTTTTTACAAGACAAAATTATGCCTGCACAACTTTACTGTATTTAACATAAACAGCCGTCACTATCGATGTTACTGGTTTGATGAAACCGAAGTAGACTTAACTGCTAACACTTTCGCAAGTTGCCTGATTGATTTTATAGGTACCATGGTAGACGAAAATTAAACCCCTTGGAACGCTACCCTTTCAAATACTCTTCTAGCATTCAGTGTTGATGAAGAAGTAACAGTCACACAAAAATCCCTTGAAAAAGGCCATACACAAATGGAGGCCGATTCAGTCCATGCTACGATTGAAAAAAAATACGAAACAATCACATCTACCTGCCTAGTGACTATGTTCGGTTCACTCTTGAAGCTAGACACACTCCACATCCATAGAAAGTACGAAGTCTCGAGTATTCATTTTGTAAGAATTACGGGATGAACATGGTATACCCGTCAATACGACCTGGGAAATTAGTAGGTGATCCTGAGGTTACGGATATAAAAGCAATTAAGTATACACCTGATGGAATCATACAAGTAAAATTAGATTTTAATCAAGACTAAATCGACTTGCCGATTAGGCGAAAACGAAATGGAGTAAAACCTTTAGGCGAGGCGCACATTGAGACCCATGCGACGCAACCCACGCACAGCAGCACACGCCAGGTTTTTGTATCATGTAGTGAGCAGTGCACGCCCGCATATTGAGACGCAGCACAGAGTAGGCCACGAACGTGCCAAACAAAACTTGTGTCGCCCAGTGTTCGAGACACAGATTTCATGTGCGTGTGTGGCAAAATAATTGCAAAAAATGCAGGAAGAACTTATTGAGGCTGTTAGAAAATTCCCTGTTCTATATGATACGAATGATCCCTCATATATGAAATCCAAACAAAAAGATGACATCTGGAACACGATTGCCAAATATGTTAAGTTGAAAAACGGTAAGTACATAAATACAATATACAGATCAAAAACAAGTCAGGCGAGTTTATGATGTTTTATGTTTAAATTAGAAACATTTACAAACTTAAAGCATCGCTATCGAAAATTCGTTGGATGCAGTAATATTTTTCGTTACGAATTTAAAATTTTCCATTTCGAACACTTTGCTCTTGCCAGGAAACAGTACCATCCGTGTTGAAATATGTTGTAAACTTTTCTCTTACTGCAAAAGCATTCAATGAACTTCTACTATTTGTTGGTCGTAAGGGAAGTAACTGAGATATAGGCATTTCTTCTAGTTGTTCGTCCATAGTATTTACCCTTTCTTTTGCCAAATAGTTGTGTTATATACAAGCTGCTTTCACAATACTGACGACACTGTCCACTTTTATTTCAAGTGCTTTTTGGAAAATACGAAATCGTGATGATAGAATTCCAAAAGCACATTCTGCACACTGCCGCGCTCGTGACAATCTATAATTAAATACTTTAGTGTTGTAATTACCAAGGACGGTTCTACTTGGATAGGAATATCTATTGTTGTAAACTAATAGTTAGCCAACACTAGCCATTAAGACAATGGAAAAATTATGTTTATAGTTAAAGTATGATGATCCCATTTTTGGCGGTTTCTTTATAACTATATGTATTCCGTCAACGGCACCTACGCAATGTGGGAAGTGCCATTTGTCTTGAAACTCCAAAACTATTTTTTGCCACATTTCAGTTGTGGGCTGTGGTAAATTTACGGGTTGCATATTTTCCCAAATAGCTTTTGATACTTCATGAACGATATTGGAAACCGTGCGATCTCCCAATCTGTAGCTATAGGCTATACTTTTGTAGCTGTTTCCCGACGACAAATATATGTAAATGAAAAGAACATTGATATTCTTTAAAAAAAATTATTATAGTTATATCTAAAACTGTTCATATTTCATTGCAGGAAGCGAGGCAAAACAAAGTTGGCTTAAATTGCGTAGTTGTCATCGTGAGGCATTACGAAGACAGAAAAATACTTTTAAAAGTGGATCTGCCGCGAGCGTGGTAAAACCCTGGAGATACCAGAAGCTTATGGAATTTCTGGTCCCTCATATGGGAAATCGAACACGCGAGGGTAACCTAGAACTCGAAAGCGAGGAAGGACAAACACAGGATTTGCCTCCAAATACGGACATTGATATTTCATTTCATGAAAATGGATACCCTGAGAACTTGTCCACAGAGGAAATTACCGAAACATTTGCAAAATGAAAATACAATACATCATTCTGATACTTCCAAAGCAATGTCGGAAACTCTGTTTCAGAAAAATAAACGAATGAAAAAAGATGATTTAGCCAGCATAATGAAAGAGTCGATGATTCGAAGGGAAAAAAGAGCTGAAGAACGGGCAATTGAAAGACAAAAAGCGAGTGAAGAGGCAGTCAAGTCTCAACGTGGTGATGGACTTCAACAATTTTTTTTGGCCATGTATGAAATAGCAGAGGAGATGCCTGCCTATCAAGCAGTGTCAGAAGTAGAAGCTGAATATTTCCAGATGGGTCCTTCTTCACGACAAATTTTTTCACAAACTGGTCCCCAGACTCAAATTTTGCACCAGCTTCAACCAGTACCTCAGAGCAGCGATCCCCAAAGTGTGGGTCGCGAGGAAAATTTTGATGGGTCGCAGAACCTATGACGATTGACGAGACCAAATAACTTATATTGCAATGTCGTGACTACCTGCTCGGGGTAGCTATTTTTAAACTTGTGCCTGTCCAGTTCTCGCCGTTCCACCGAGTGAATAACCTGTCAATGTCAATACGCTATGCACGGTTGTTGGTTAGTTTTCGTGTTGTGATCGTTTCTGGATTTAGTGGTTATTGTGTGTTTTGTGTAGTCGTAGCAATTGGAGTAGTTAAGCATTGTGGTTTTAAATTTCGTTATGGAAGCGTGGATTGAGACTGGTTCGTGTCGTAAAAGAGCGCAACCAACCGATGATGAGCCCTCAACATCCATTGAAACCTCTGCAAGTGATCCCACTGAAAATGTAAGTGTTATTACCACAAGCGTTAAACCAATAAAAAAGGCAAAAACATGTTTCCGTAAATATTGCCCTGATTATCTGAAATATGGTCTTGTATTTTCGGGCACAGAAGATGAACCACTTCCTCAATGCGTCATTTGTTGCGAAATTTTAGCTAATGAGAGCATGAAACCATCTAAACTTGAAAGACATTTATCAACTGAACACACAGAGTACAAAAGCAAACCTATTGAGTTCTTTGAAAACAAAAGGAAACAGTTGTTAATGTCAAAATCAGTTATGACCAAAATATCAACGGGAAACCAAAACAAGCAAGCGACAATTGCATCATATGAGTTGGCTTTACTTATAGCTAAAAAAGGAGCTAGCCACACAGTTGTAGAGAACATTATTTTACCTGCGGCTAAAATAATTTCAAAAAATCTGTGCAGTGAGAAATTTAGTAAGATAATTGACGATATTCCATTATCAAGTACAACAGTGAAAAGAAGGATTGACGAAATGGCAGACAATGTGAAAAACGCCCTGATCACAGCACTTGAACAAAGCGACTTTTTTGCGTTACAGCTTGATGAAAGCACCGATGTTGCTGGTTTGGCCAATTTATTGGCTTTCGTTCGATTTCAATTTAATGGGTCCATTGAAGAGGAACTACTTTTTTGTAAATCTTTGCCGTCCACAACCACAGGGGAAGAGATATACAAATGCCTAGACAACTTTATTAGAGAATGCTATTGACTGGTCAAAATGCGTTGGTTTGACAACTGATGGGGCAGCAGCTATGTCGGGTAAAGAGAGGCGCTTGCTGTGAAAGGCTTGGGTGGAAAATTGAAGGAAACTCTGGATGATGCAGTGAAACTTGTAAATTATATCAAGTCAAGGCCGAAACAATCCAGAATTTTCACTATCTGTTTCAGCTGATAACGCTGAAGTATGTTCCAAGGCCAGAAAGAACCCCAGCCCCTATGAAGTTCAATACTTAGACTACACCTTTTTCAAAGATTATAGTGAAGCTATGCCTTATAAATCAATCAGTCCTGGAGTAGGTGTAGGCCAACCAAAAGTAACAGACATTCGCTGTCTTTTATACACAGAAGATGCTAAGATATACTATAAACTATATCATGAAGATTACTACAAACCGCTACCAATTTGCGAACCCAAACAAACAAAAAACAAAACGAAAGATTCCTCGATCAAAATATAATCATCTTCAAGAGCTAAGACAAACAAAGCCTTCCGACTACCATTCATTTTACGATATTTTGCAAACTAATTAAATTGAAATTATATCATTTTCAAAATTAACCGTTTCTCCAACTTTGCTTGTTTTGTTTTTTTTTATTTAGAAAGAGAAAACACCGCATCAACCACTAGGGTTATTGGCGGTTACAGTAAATACATCAAATACAGTAAGTACATTAAATTTTCTTAGAAATGCCAACATTCTCTAAAAAACTATGAAGGGAAGTGAAGTTCGTAGCATCCAGTGCATTGGTGGGGTCACTTGGTAATCCAAATAATTGTCTTTTTTCATTGAGAGCTGGACAATCAGAAATGAGATGTTCAACACTCATCGTCACGCTGCAGGTAACACAAATGCGAGGCTCTTCATGCTTTAGGAGATGTTGATGGGTAAATTTCGTATGTCCAATTCTCAGGAAAAACTTGTTGTCTACGGGTGAGAGCTCGGTAATTTTGAGTGACTAGATTCGGATTCATGGCTCCGAGTTTCTTATTATACAGGGTGTTTGGTAGCTGGGTGCAAACCTTTAAGGGGGTGATACACTAGCCCATGTAGAACATATTCATACTGTTCCCGCCGCCCCTGTTCTTCGCTACGCCAGTGAATGTGGCTTCTGTCCCTTCCGACCAGGGGATGCAGCCCGCGCCGTTCGCGCTCAGAAAAAGACTGTTACAGACAGTCACTATCAATACACGTATCGAGCCACATCTATGCTCGTCGTTTTATTCATTTGCATTGTTGTATTTTAACTTTTAAATAAATGTTGAATATATCAGTATTCTATAAATGCAAACACACAATACAATAATACAGTCCACCGCTAACCCAGCAATATACATGGTCCATCGAGCGGATACTCAAGAAAATCAAGATTCCACACCACGTGAAGGCAATACGGTCGAAAGTCGTGAATCGCCGGCAAGTGCTTGTATTCGATTTGGATTTGAAAGCCGGGCAATCGTCCAACCAAAGCAGACGTCCCGCAACCCGTATCTGCAACTAGAAAGAGTCGAGCAAGGTTTAGCCGATTTTCCTAATAAATTGCCTCTATTGCGTTTATCTTTCATATTTAAATTTTCAATATAGTCCTATAATGGCTGAATTGGCCGCACTAGAACGAAAGCGAGATGTAATGAATGGTTTGTTAGCTTCATTCCAAAAACAATTAGACAGCACAATAAGTAAACAAGAGTTAACAGATCTCGAAATTGCAATTTTTAGAGACAGGTTGACAGGCATTTTAGATGTATATAACGAATTCAATAGTGTTCAAAGAGGAATAGAAATGATATGTACAGTTGTATTCATAGAAAATGGGTACACTAAAATTGTTATAGTGTAAATTGGGTTTGATTGAATTTGACTTTAAAATAATGTATGGTTGACATTGACAAGCCTGTCAGTGACAAAACGTTTCAAAATGCCTCATTTAACTGAAATTGAAAAAGCTCAAATAATAGCCAGAATCGTAGATGGGTGGTCAATACGTGCATTAGCAGATTTTATCGGAAGAAGTGAAAACACTATTTTAAGAATTAAGCAACGTTGGATTCAAGAGGTGTCTTTGAAAAGAAAAGTTGGTACTGGTCCGGCACGTATTTCCGTCCCCGAACAAGATGATACATTTCTGGGATATCTAAGGGCAAATCCTTTTGAAACTGCAAGAAATGCTGTCATTGACATAGGATTTCCTGGGTCTCAACCTACCGCTAGCCGAGGAGTCAAAGAATCTGACTTAAAAAACCGCGTAGCTGCGAAAAAAATGATGCTCACAGAAGAACGGAAACAGTCTCGTTTACTTTTTGCCCTAAATTATACCTACCGCGACCATCAGTTTTGGAACACGGTAGTGTTCACTGATGAAAAGGTTTTTCAGTCAACATATAATGGACAAATTCGTTTCTACAGGCCAGACAATACAAGATTCGAAGAACGCTACACTAGCGATCTTGCTTTCAGACCTGGGCGAATTTCAGTAAACGTATGGGGTTGGATAAGTGCTCATGGACTTGGTGTCTGCTGGCGATTGGAGGGAAGGTTTAACGCTGAACATTATGTGTCCATTCTGGAAGATATAATGCTCCCATCTGTTGGACAAATATATCCAAATAACTCATTCGTCTTTCAGCAGGATAACTGCCCGGTCCATACCGCAAATGCTGTAAGAAATGGTTTCAACATAATAATATTGAAGTCTTGCCATGGCCCGCTTACAGTCCCGATATTAATCCCATGGAGGATGTTTGGGGTATAATTATAAAACAAATATATGAAAGAAATTTTAGACCAAACAATTCTAATGAATTATGGGAAGTTATCCACGAGTGCTGGGAAGAGCTGGATGCAAATGTTATAGGGAATTTAATTAACTCAAATCCAGGCAGATTGGTTCAAATAGTCGAAAAAAATGGTCATATGACCAAATATTGAATTTTTATAATTTAATTATAAATTATATATTACATTATAATTAAACATTATTTATACATACTTTTCTGTTTTTATTATTGTTATTGGTTACGTTGTGTTTAAAACTTTGCATTGTAGAAATATTCTAATACATTAAAATCATTATTCACATTTTATATGTTTTTGTTTTGTCTATCATCGCCGTCGATAAGAAAGGCCTGATTTACGCAAATATGGCAAAATCTAGTCATAAGACTTGTACCCATTTTCAGTGAATACAACTGTACATTAAAGTCATTGCCACAACAAACTTTGAAAAGAGAGGCTTTCGAGGAGGAATATTATGAATTGATAAACAAAGCTGAGCTATATTTGAAGAAATATGACGAACCGACTCCTCAAACAATTGTTCAGTCCTCCTATAAATCTGAATCGAAAGGTGTAAAGTTGCCAGATATTCCGTTACCTAAATTCAACGGCAACTTTGAGGAATGGCTGGAGTTCAGGTATACTTTTGAGGGTTTAATACATGAAAACGAATCTCTAACAGCTATACAAAAGTTCTATTATTTACGGGGCGCGCTAGAAGGCACGGCTACGGCTTCAATAAAGAAAATAAAGTATGACGCTGATAACTATCCAGTAGCTTGGAATACTTTGTGTGAAAGATTCAATAACATAAAAAAGTTATTGCATGACCATTTGGGCGCATTGCTATTTTTTGAATCTATTCATAGGGGTTCATGCGATAAATTACAAGAATTAGCGGATAATATCTCGCGACATTTAGGCGCTATTGAACAGTTGGGTCAATCGATAGATAATTGGGATTGTTTATTGATTTTTTGGATCTCACAAAAGATCGACAATGCTTCATTATGCGATTGGGAACGGCAGCAGCGAGATAAAACAGTAGCGCCCGTTCTAGACGATTTCTTAAGGTTTCTACGCGAACGTGCAAATTTCGTAGATTCTTTAGACTATAAGTGCAGTCAAGCTCGCGATAAAAATTCTAATAAGCCAAGTAAGGACAATATACGTGGCGGTAAAAAAAAACATCGAGAGCTTTATTGTCTAATCACTATACGTGCACGTATTGCAAAGGAAAGCACTCGATATATACATGTGATAAATTTTTAAACTTAACTGTAACGGAAAGAAACCATTATGTTAAACAAAATCCTGCTATATGTGTAAATTGTCTTCGAGAAGGACATCCTATGAGTAAATGTAGAATAGGGCCATGCAAAAAGTGTAAAGCGCACCATAACACTCTTTTACATGAAGATGACAGACAAGTTCACCCGACTGAAAATAATGACGAGCAATCTAGTACGAATGTACTAAGCAGTGGCGTACTCCATAGTTCGTTAGGGCAAACAATAATGTCCACTGCTCGTGTATTAATATCGGATAACTGTGGTAAATTACACTCGGTAAGAGCCATTTTAGATTGCGGATCACAAACGTCCTTTATTACGGAGCACTTACAGAGAAAGTTGAACATCATTAGCCATACTAGTAATCTTGCTATATACGGTATTACAAATAATATTTCCTCTGCAAAAAGAAAATGTAATATCGCGCTCAAATCCCACGTAAATCAATTTTCAACAAATTTAACTTGCTATACTTTACCAGAAATAACATGCCATATGCCTAGCGTTGAAATAAAGCTGGAAATTCTGAAAATACCATCGCATATCGTATTAGCCGATCCATAATTCTATAAACCCGGTCCCGTCGATATGTTGATCGGTGCTGATCTATTTTGGCAGCTCCTTCCCAAGTAGCAAAATAAGTTCTATAAGGTGTGTATAAACAGTTACAAGATATATCTTATAGGATACTAAAATTCTTGTCTACAAAACTATTAAATGATCCTCATACAACCAAAAAGGGCCCATTTTTATACAACACTCTGGTAGTATAAGAGTTCTATTAGAAGTTTACACAACTCTTATATGACTGTTTTATACAACTCTTATATGACTGTTTTATACAACTCTTATACGATTGTATTATACTCATTTATACAGCTACTATAGAATGATTTCATAGTGTATCATGTAGTCACATCTATAAAATTGTATCGAAGCGGCACTGTGGAGGTCTTACAAAATGGTTGTATAATGCAATATATTTTTTTAATATGCTGTTATTGCGAGCACAATGAAAACATTCTGTCATTTAGCAGTTTAAAAGAGCATTCTATATTTTAGTGAAGAATATTAGACCAAATCATATTTTATTTGGAGAGCGCATCATGCACTTTATTGTAAAAATGGAGACTCATCAAAACGACTTGGGCCGCTTGGGTAGACATCGGTATTGAAAATTATAAATCAATTGGGAGGTAGATATAGCACAAATTCTGATACGCCGCAAATTTTACTGATAGATTGTAGCAATTTGTTTGCTAAAAAAATGAAGCGCTTTGATTTTGGTCAAGTTTCAAGTAAAAACTTGAAAAAATAATAAAATAAAAAATCTTAAAATTATCTTTTTTAATGATTTCAATACTTTGTTACTTCATATGACGATCATTTTTTCACAATATAATGCTCTAAATGATGTTAAAGTCAAATTTCTCAATTCAGTTTCATGTTTCAACTCAATCGTCATAATGGCGGCGATAGCCAGTTCAAGAATTCCTTATTTAAACATGGCGATTTATAATACAACAATTTCATTCCAAAGAAATGCCTTAAACAATGTTTCATTTTACAATGAAACGGTACACGATAAAACTGTTTTGTAACGAAGACTACTAAGGCGCTATACAACTATTTTTGACAAGTTATGATTATATTGAGATTCGCGAAAAAAAGATCTAGTTTTGAGATAAATTTGTTTAGGAATTTGTGTTGTGTCGCATTTCAACACATCTAGTCCATATCGCTCTACGTATTCGAATGAAAATTTATTCACAATACTCAAAACTTGGACCTTAGATGATAATAATTATTTGCAATCTATTCGAAATTCGGACTCAGGCAAGGTCCTATTTTAAGAAAAGAAGCTTATCATTTATAAATGATCATACCTACTCTTCTTTCAAGGTTATTGATGAGACGCAAGAGAGAGAACTAGTTTACTTTACTTACTATAAAATGACGATTTGACACATTTCACGTGATGTTTGGTCCAAATGCAGATCAATTTGCCACGTGACAAATGTTAAATCTCCTTTTTATTACAGTCAAATCGACTATAGAGATGCTATTCTTGAAATAAATTCGTATACGACTTTGTGTTGTGTCGCAGTTCAACACATATAGTCCACATATCTCGACGTAACTCTATTCGTATGAAAACAAATCCTCATGACTGAGGCTGCATCCACATTCGTACGTGATCACGGATCCGTTGTAACCACGTGACTACGCCATCAACCAATCAGAGAGCTGGATGGTTTTACGTACGTCCGTGAAGGTCATCACTGATTGGTTGGAAGTAGTCACGTGGTTACAACGGATCCGTGACACCGTACGTATGTGGATGCAGCCTCAAGAATTGCAGCCCAGGTAGCTGTGGTTAGAATGGGGGTTAACATAGTAGTTATTCATGATACAAGTGTTGAAAGTGGCATTTAATTTTTAGAGTGGGGAATATTGCGAAAAGAGCGTTAGCGAGTAGAGCAACGAATCATACACATTTTTTGTACCACTTTTTCTACTAGTGAGAAAAATGTTAATGAATTCCATAGGAAGTAAACAATAAGTGAATTCACCAATTAGCCAACACCCTCCTGCCCCGCCACAAGCCAGAAGAAATAAAATTTCGACTCGATACCACAGAATACCGAATCCAATGACATATTCGCTCACGCCTTCTCAAAGTGCACCAAAATACTAAAATATTCTATTGCTTTTGCTCCTGTGAGTCAGATGGAGACAGCTAACTAATTTGACGCATGTCACTTGAATTTCCTCAGTAGTATATATTGTCAGATTTCTCAGTGTCCATGAAAATGCCAAAGTTCGATCAAGGTCAAATATTTTTGGGACAATTGTGTTACCGTTTCGCTTGTGTATATTAGGCATTCCAGATGCATATCAAAAATGTCACATTACTGGAAATTAACCAATACGGTGGCATCTGCCCCCCCCCCAGAAACTTTCGTTTGTTTTTCTCAAAAGAGTGTGATTTCCAAGGGATCACTCGTGTTTGCCCCCCCAGACACTACGTGATCTGGAATGCCTAATAGGAATTAGGTATTCTGTGCTGATACATCAAAGACGCAGACAAGGAGTGAACTTACTTATTGTTTACATGTTAATGTTTCTAAATAATTGCTCATAAGTAGGTAATCTTCTGAGTACTATTATAACATCGCACTGAAATGTTTCTAGAGATACCTATTGATTATATCTTTCTAATTCCCATCGGTCATTTCACTTTTACAACTAGTGTTAAAACTGATTTTGACACTTAATGTGAAAACGTCAGTTTTTAATTCATATACCTATGAATTGAAGTCGGAGGTTTATTTATACTTGGATTGATTTAGATTTATCTTAAATAAACAGTAGTTTGTTGAGGTTAAAATTTTCATTCAACTATAAAATGTTAAGGTAAACGTGGCAACCATGCTAAAGAGATATCTGCATCAAGGTATCATTCAGTTTTTTAACGTGGTTATGTGCGACGTGCGACTAGCGGCACTATACAACCTTTATAAAATCTTTCGCGTCCTAACCTCAAAGTGGTATAATTTGTTATTGTCTCGTCGTATCATATCATTCATTTTGTGTTTATGTATTGAATTGATTTATATAAAACATAAGTAATGTTTAAAATAGTCGAGACTATTGAGAAAGGAAAAAAATAACTTACTGTTGTTCCCAAGCGTTGGGAACAATGTGGAACATTATTTTGGCCCAAAAAATTTGCGTATAAGTACCAAGTAAGTAAGTAGTGGTGTGAACACTAAAACTAAAGCTATTGACCACTGTTATATGTTGGTGGATAAATTCTTCACGAGGCATTTTTTCACCTTGTGACGAAGTCACCAATGTTCAATGTACAAAGCACTCTCGGTTTACTCTTACCACCTAATAAAAATTATCGCGCACGACACTGGAATCTCGGAATCTCCGACAACACCAGATATCTGCGACCCGAGTAGTTAGTGAGTAGTACCGCTAGAGGGAACCACTTACGCTTAGATATCGTGACTATAGCGGAGGACTACGAAAGCAGAAATTTGAATCGTCTCGACAGCAGTTCTGCAGTCGCGGTCTAGAAGGTGACAAGCAGAGAGCTAATTGGAGAGAGTACCGAACAGCCGTTCAGTCGTTCCGCCAGCCAACCGCTCAGCCGTTCCGCCAGCCAACAACCGTCCAGGACCGTACTGGTAACTTTTTGTAAGTGGGTGGTAAGAGTGAACCAGGTAGACTTTCAACCGAGGTAGTTATTTTCGTTATTTTTATTTAATACACTCAGTTCTGATTTAGTTTTGCATATCCGAAAATATTAGGGCCGGTAAAGGGTGGACCGTTTCGCATCACCTGTTGTGAAAACTCGGGTGTTGAGAGCAAAAACCCTGAGGAGTGTATTTTTTGGTACCTGTTGTGAATAACTCGGGTATCGAAGAATTCATACTCTCATTATTATTTTGGGAATTTCCGTTATTAGTTTGTTGAACGTTTTGATTTTCAGCGCCTGTTGTGAATAACTCGGGCGTTGAGGTCAATAACCGTAAGGAACGCTTTTCGGTGCCTATTGTGGATAACTCGGGTATCGGAAAACTTGTACTTGATATTACCGGTATTTTATTTTTGAGTGCTCTGAGTTTCAACACCTGTTGTGAAAAACTCGGGTGTTGAGAGCAGAAGCCTTGAGGAGAGTTTTCTGGACCTGTTGTGAACAACTCGGGTGACAGAAAGCTCTAGACCATCATTATCAATTACTTCCTTGAATAGATTGAAAAATCGGAACTGAGAGGTCGTTTTGTAAACTAGAGGGTACAAAGAATTGATATTGTATTGGTTGAGGGTCGTACCACCGTAGACAGAGCTTTAACCGATACCGTAGAGCTTGCCGCTTAACACTGTAATATATCGCTTAGATCATAGCTTCGACTTTCCGTAAGACCCGCTTGCTTTCTCTTGCTTTGCCCGTTTTGACTGTGTGCTTGCACGATATTTGTTGAACGTGTTGTTTGAGTTGATAATAAATTATACATTTGTCCGAAGTTACTTATGATTTATTGATAAACTCCTTACCTAGCAGTAAATTACCAGGACGTAAATTACGTATTCAAATATTCAACATCTTGTGACCCCTGGAATTATTTTACTCCACTGAAGCTGCTCGGAGCAGTGTCCTTCACACTCTAAACAGAAGGTGGCGCCCGAGAAGAACCTTGACCAGGGCGCCAAAGTGACAGGAGCTTAGAAAGAGCGTTACAAATTGGCGCCCGAGCAGGGACCGTTTCTTTATACCGTACCAAGGCCGTAGATTACCGAATTATCAACCAAACTAGGAAATTCCGATCCGAACAAGAAGGGAGCAAGATAGGAAGCTGAAACCGTCCAAAACCTACTCCGGAGGTTGGAAAACACCGAAACCCATCGAAAATCGCCGACCTGTCATTTTGACAGATTTTTCAACTTTCTGAACTTTGAGCGAGATCATCGAAAGACACCTCGTTTAATAGGTTTTCGGGGTCGCTGAAGCGAAATTCGCTACCCGTTTGACGCTCACTCTCGCCAGTTCCAAGATACCGCAGTCCAGAGGACGAAAAAGGAAAGTTTTGAGAAGGACCTTCAATAGAAAGTTCTACTACACCCTTAGAGCTATGTCGAGACACGAAGGAGAATCTGGTAACTCCTCCGACGAGGATTTCACGAAGAAGATAAACCTCGGAACAGAGCCGAGTGATGTCAGAGTGAGCTGGGTTTACCGCTTACGAAAAGAGGAGTTGGAGGCAGAGTTGGAAAAATTCCGACTAGAAGTTCCTGGGACCGTAGAGGAACAAAGAAAACGATTGGTGAAGTTTCTACGCGAGGGTCGATCATCACCGTTACCTTTGATGACGTCACCGTACATGTATCCGCCAGGAAATGTAGTTGTCCAAACTACATCTACGACAACTACCCCCACCACGACCATCTCATCCACCTATCTCACAACGACTCTCAGTCAGCAGACTAACGGAATACTACCGGGGCAGACAACGTATGCGACCGGTGGAATCTACGCAGGAGTACCGTACTCGTCACCGTCTTCGTTGCCGTATTCATTTCCACCATCTCTGACACATTCCTTGCCTTCTTGGTTACCGTCAGCCATACCGTCGTCGCTTTCGTCATCACTACCATACGCAGTACCATCAATACCGTCGTGGCAGTCACAGTTTGCAGGATCGTCATCTCTACCATTACCCCTACAGTCTTCCGTACCGTCAACATTCCCTTCGTCCCAGCCGTGTACAGTATCGTCTTCTCTACCGTCAATAGTACCGCCTTCACTGCCGTCTTCCCAGGCAATAACGAACAGCCACATGCCACCCTTGAAAGTGCAGGATTGGAAAGTGACATTCAATGGGAAAGGAGATCCGGCAGCCTTTCTTGAAAGGTTGGAAGAAATTTGTGCGTCTCAAGGGATCAACCCAGACCGACTTCTCCCAGTTATGCCCGAGCTGCTAAACGAACTGCCAGCCTTGTGGTTCCGAAATAACCGTTTCCACTGGGCAAACTGGCAGAGTTTTTGCACCGCATTCAAGGAGTTTTTCTTCCCCGTCAACTATCAAGTGGACTTAGAAGCTGCTATCAGCCGTCGGTTGCAGTCACTTAGTGAGAACACTTCCACTTATGTTACGGAGTTACAGACGTTGATACGGCGACATGGAGGGATAAATCCAGAACAAGAACTCAACTGGCTATACCGTAACCTGCATCCTGAATACCGCCAGAGGATACGAAGAAACGACTTCACAGACGTTCCGACCCTAGTGAAAGTCATTCGGGAATACGAGCTTCTTCGTTTGGAACTGACCCCAGTACACCGACCCACTGAGGATTACCACCGCCCACCACCGCCTCCGAGACCTGTTTCTACACAGCCGCCCAGACCCACCGTTAACAACCCGCCCATGGGTAATAATCCACTCAGGACACGTGACAACAGGAATTCGACCGAACCGTCTAGACCTTCTCCACAAAACATAGATTGTTGGAAATGTGGACAATCTGGACACTATAGGAGTCAGTGCCGTGAACCCCCTCGGCTGTTTTGTTCCAGATGTAAGAGGGAAGGAGTCATGTCCAGGGACTGTCCTTGTTCCCGTTCGGGAAACTAGGTAGGTGTTGCACCGGAGTGAGGCCCGTCCAACACCGTCCACCAGATGCCTCACCTGTCCCAAGTTCTAGCGGAACCGATGACAGACCGCACATTACCGTAGTGACCCCAGGAGGCCCAGTGAGAGCGCTATTAGACACAGGAGCTGCCTTATCCTACATCGGAGATCGTATAGCAGAACAATGGGAGAGTGCAGGAATCACCCCCAGTAGAAATGCCGGAAGCTCAGCACGATTGGCCAACGGGGAAGTGATAGCAGTTGCCACAAGGTACACAGTGGATATCACCCTGGGAAATCACACCTTTTCCGAAACTTTTGGTTATATACCAGGACTCTCGACAGACATGGTCATCGGTATGGATATTCTTAGTAGAAGGCAATTTAATTTACATCTAGGAAGTGGCGAGATATGTATTGATAAAGATCCGGTTCCGAGAAATACTGTGCCATGCTTTCCCTTAGGGACTGACGATAATGACCCACCGTTTACCACCGATATTGACTCACCGTCTACCGTCGATAAGGAATCTCCGCTTACGCTCACCGTCGAGGAAGAGAATCGCTTGCAGGAATTTCTGAACCAAGAATTACCGTTGTTTGAGGAAATTCACGGGGTCACTCCGCTCATTGAACACCGTATCCGTCTGTCCAACTCAGAACCAATCAAACAGCGTTACCGACCTCAGAACCCTCGGATGCAAGACGTCATCAACTCCGAAGTTGATAGGATGTTGCAGGAAAATATCATCGAGCCGTCCGACAGCCCCTGGAGCTCGCCTGTCGTCATTGTCCGAAAGAAGGATGGCAAGCCCCGATTTTGCATTGATTTCCAGAAAGTGAATTCCGTCTCCGTTAAGGATGCGTACCCGTTACCATTCATCAATGCAGTCTTGGATAAACTCAGGCGGGCGCAATACATCTCCAGTATTGATTTGCGACAAGGATATTGGCAAGTCCCCTTATCCGAGGACAGTAAACCTATCACGGCGTTTACCGTACCTGGCCGTGGATTGTTCCAGTTCCGAGTTATGCCGTTCGGCTTGCATGCCGCTCCTGCAACGTTCCAACGCCTGATGGACAAAATAATCGGACCAGAAATGGACCCCTATTGTTTTGCATACCTAGATGATATTATCGTCTTGGGAAGTTCGTTCGAGGAACATCTTGCCAACCTCAAGGAAGTATTTAGGCGATTGAAAGCCGCTAATCTCCGACTGAACCCAGAAAAGTGCCAGTTCGGCCGCAGGTCACTAAAGTATTTGGGACACCTAATAACGTCCGAAGGAATCCGTACAGACCCCGAGAAAGTCGCCAGTATTGTGGAGCTCCGTGCACCAACAAACATCCGTGGGCTACGACGTTTCTTGGGGATAGCATCTTGGTATAGACGCTTTGTGCCCTCCTTTTCAGAAATTGCTGCTCCGTTGCATCGCCTGCTGAAAAAGGGACGTCGATGGCACTGGGGTGAAGAACAAGAGAGAGCTTTCCAACAACTCAAGGATTGCCTCACCAAGTCACCGGTATTAGCATGTCCAGACTTCAACAGACCGTTCATCCTTCAGACCGATGCGTCGGACCATGGCTTGGGAGCAGTGTTGACCCAAAATACAGAACAAGGTGAGCGTGTCATCGCCTATGCTAGTCGCTCCTTGACTTCAACCGAACGAGCCTATTCAGTAACCGAGAAGGAGTGTTTAGCGATTGTTTGGGGAATAGAGAAGCTGAGGCCCTACCTGGAAGGCTACCGTTTCCTAGTAATCACCGATCACCAATCCCTGCGATGGCTCCACTCGATAAAGAGCCCGACTGGACGTCTTGCTAGGTGGAGCATGTTTTTGCAGCAGTACGACTTCGAAATCAAGTACCGTCGAGGAGGTTTGAATAAGGTGGCCGATGCCTTATCGCGAGAACCCACCACAGAGAGCGAAGTCATTACACCAGAGATCGCCACCCTGGAAGGTAGTAATAAATGTGCATGGTACGACAGACGTAAGGAAGAAGTCCGTAAAAATCCAGAAGGCTTTCCGGATTTTTGTATTCGCGACGACCGATTATACCGACACTTCTGGGAGGCCAATGACCTAACGGAGCCAGAATTAGCAGATCCGTGGAAGCTTTGTGTACCTAAACCCATCCGACTTCAAGTCCTTCAAGAAATGCATGACAGGCCAACTGCTGGACACCTTGGTATCGCAAAGACCGTGGCACGAGTATCAGCCCGCTATTACTGGCCTGGTATGTTCAGAGACATAGCTAAATATGTACGTAAATGCCCTTCTTGCCAGAAGTACAAAGTTTCCCAGATGAAACCTCCCGGACTGATGCAACCTTCGAAAAACCGCCAACCTTGGGAATGTGTGAGCACGGATCTCGTGGGTCCGTTACCTCGGTCCTCTCGTGGAAACAATTTCCTGATAGTATTCCAGGACAGATTCACGAAGTGGGTGGAATGCCGTCCGATTAGGAAAGCCACCGCGAAAGCTGTTACACAGGCGCTATACGAGGAAATCATCGTCCGTTTTGGCTGTCCGACCACTGTCGTCAGTGATAACGGTTCTCAGTTCACCGGACACCTCTTCGAGGAATTACTCCGAGATTTGGGGATCCAGCACCGACGTACCCCTCCGTACACCCCGCAGGCCAATCCGGTGGAACGTACCAACAAGACACTGAAGACAATGATCGCTCAATTCTGCGAGCAGGATCACCGAAAATGGGACACCCACCTTCCGGATCTGCTGTTTGCCATCAATACCGCCCGACATAGTACTACCGGATACTCTCCAGCGTTCCTGAACTTTGGGAGAGAACTAGAGGTCCCGAAAGCCGTGTACCGAAAAGTAGTGCCGATCACCGAAGAGAGAAGGGATCCAATAAGTTCAGAGGAAAGTCTTAACGAATATACGGACCGAATGAAGAGACTGCAAGAGACTTTTGAATTAGTCAGACTGAATCTCGCCCGAGCTTTTGCAACCCAGAGTCGACACTACAACCTGCGACACCGAGAATGGAGATGCCATGTTGGAGATCTAGTTATGAAAAAGGAACATCCCCTCTCGTCCACCGAGAAGAACTTCGCCGCAAAACTAGCTCCTAAATATTCCGGACCGTATACCGTGACAAAAGTTATTTCTCCAGTAGTCTATAATTTGAAAAGTAATACCGGCAAACAGCTACTGCGGATTCATGTTAAAGATCTACGTCCTGCCCATATTGACTAAGGATGTTTCTTTTCTCTATCACTCCCTCTATTACAGACCATGTCGAAACGTCTCCCAGGAGAACCCCCTGTAGGAGCAACTCCTCCGAAAGATACGTGCAGTCCTCCGAAAGACGGAGAAAGGAAGAGGCGGAAAATGGGAACACTCACGAGGGCGTGTCGAGCCCTAGCTAAGGAGTTAGCCTCCCGTCGACCGAAAGCAAAGGTGACAGAAAGCTCTAGACCATCATTATCAATTACTTCTTCGAATAGATTGAAAAATCGGAACTGAGAGGTCGTTTTGTAAACTAGAGGGTACAAAGAATTGATATCTGTATTGGTTGGAGGGCGGGTCGTACCACCGTAGACAGAGCTTTAACCGATACCGTAGAGCTTGCCGCTTAACACTGTAATATATCGCTTAGATCATAGCTTCGACTTTCCGTAAGACCCGCTTGCTTTCTCTTGCTTTGCCCGTTTTGACTGTGTGCTTGCACGATATTTGTTGAACGTGTTGTTTGAGTTGATGATTAAATTATACATTTGTCCGAAGTTACTTATGATTTATTGATAAACTCCTTACCTAGCAGTAAATTACCAGGACGTAAATTACGTATTCGAAATATTCAACATCTTGTGACCCCTGGAATTATTTTACTCCGACTGAAGCGTGCTCGGAGCAGTGTCCTTCACACTCTAAACAGAAGGTGGCGCCCGAGAAGAACCTTGACCAGGGCGCCAAAGTGACAGGAGCTTAGAAAGAGCGTTACAAATTGGCGCCCGAGCAGGGACCGTTTCTTTATACCGTACCAAGGCCGTAGATTACCGAATTATCAACCAAACTAGGAAATTCCGATCCGAACAAGAAGGGAGCAAGATAGGAAGCTGAAACCGTCCAAAACCTACTCCGGAGGTTGGAAAACACCGAAACCCATCGAAAATCGCCGACCTGTCATTTTGACAGATTTTTCAACTTTCTGAACTTTGAGCGAGATCATCGAAAGACACCTCGTTTAATAGGTTTTCGGGGTCGCTGAAGCGAAATTCGCTACCGGTTTGACGCTCACTCTCGCCAGTTCCAAGATACCGCAGTCCAGAGGACGAAAAAGGAAAGTTTTGAGAAGGACCTTCAATAGAAAGTTCTACTACACCCTTAGAGCTATGTCGAGACACGAAGGAGAATCTGGTAACTCCTCCGACGAGGATTTCACGAAAAAGATAAACCTCGGAACAGAGCCGAGTGATGTCAGAGTGAGCTGGGTTTACCGCTTACGAAAAGAGGAGTTGGAGGCAGAGTTGGAAAAATTCCGACTAGAAGTTCCTGGGACCGTAGAGGAACAAAGAAAACGATTGGTGAAGTTTCTACGCGAGGGTCGATCATCACCGTTACCTTTGATGACGTCACCGTACATGTATCCGCCAGGAAATGTAGTTGTCCAAACTACATCTACGACAACTACCCCCACCACGACCATCTCATCCACCTATCTCACAACGACTCTCAGTCAGCAGACTAACGGAATACTACCGGGGCAGACAACGTATGCGACCGGTGGAATCTACGCAGGAGTACCGTACTCGTTACCGTCTTCGTTGCCGTATTCATTTCCACCATCTCTGACACATTCCTTGCCTTCTTGGTTACCGTCAGCCATACCGTCGTCGCTTTCGTCATCACTACCATACGCAGTACCATCAATACCGTCGTGGCAGTCACAGTTTGCAGGATCGTCATCTCTACCATTACCCCTACAGTTTTCCGTACCGTCAACATTCCCTTCGTCCCAGCCGTGTACAGTATCGTCTTCTCTACCGTCAATAGTACCGCCTTCACTGCCGTCTTCCCAGGCAATAACGAACAGCCACATGCCACCCTTGAAAGTGCAGGATTGGAAAGTGACATTCAATGGGAAAGGAGATCCGGCAGCCTTTCTTGAAAGGTTGGAAGAAATTTGTGCGTCTCAAGGGATCAACCCAGACCGACTTCTCCCAGTTATGCCCGAGCTGCTAAACGAACTGCCAGCCTTGTGGTTCCGAAATAACCGTTTCCACTGGGCAAACTGGCAGAGTTTTTGCACCGCATTCAAGGAGTTTTTCTTCCCCGTCAACTATCAAGTGGACTTAGAAGCTGCTATTAGCCGTCGGTTGCAGTCACTTAGGTGAGAACACTTCCACTTATGTTACGGAGTTACAGACGTTGATACGGCGACATGGAGGGATAAATCCAGAACAAGAACTGAACTGGCTATACCGTAACCTGCATCCTGAATACCGCCAGAGGATACGAAGAAACGACTTTACAGACGTTCCGACCCTAGTGAGAGTCATTCG
Organism: Zygogramma bicolorata; assembly: GCA_032362365.1. NCBI lineage: Eukaryota > Metazoa > Arthropoda > Insecta > Coleoptera > Chrysomelidae > Zygogramma > Zygogramma bicolorata. The sequence goes on along the minus strand of JAVJAQ010004852.1, from coordinate 23,906 downwards.
GGAATACGAGCTTCTTCGTTTGGAACTGACCCCAGTACACCGACCCACTGAGGATTACCACCGCCCACCACCGCCTCCGAGACCTAGTTTCTACACAGCCGCCCAGACCCACCGTTAACAACCCGCCCATGGGTAATAATCCACTCAGGACACGTGACAACAGGAATTCGACCGAACCGTCTAGACCTTCTCCACAAAACATAGATTGTTGGAAATGTGGACAATCTGGACACTATAGGAGTCAGTGCCGTGAACCCCCTCGGCTGTTTTGTTCCAGATGTAAGAGGGAAGGAGTCATGTCCAGGGACTGTCCTTGTTCCCGTTCGGGAAACTAGGTAGGTGTTGCACCGGAGTGAGGCCCGTCCAACACCGTCCACCAGATGCCTCACCTGTCCCAAGTTCTAGCGGAACCGATGACAGACCGCACATTACCGTAGTGACCCCAGGAGGCCCAGTGAGAGCGCTATTAGACACAGGAGCTGCCTTATCCTACATCGGAGATCGTATAGCAGAACAATGGGAGAGTGCAGGAATCACCCCCAGTAGAAATGCCGGAAGCTCAGCACGATTGGCCAACGGGGAAGTGATAGCAGTTGCCACAAGGTACACAGTGGATATCACCCTGGGAAATCACACCTTTTCCGAAACTTTTGGTTATATACCAGGACTCTCGACAGACATGGTCATCGGTATGGATATTCTTAGTAGAAGGCAATTTAATTTACATCTAGGAAGTGGCGAGATATGTATTGATGAAGATCCGGTTCCGAGAAATACTGTGCCATGCTTTCCCTTAGGGACTGACGATAATGACCCACAGTTTACCACCGATATTGACTCACCGTCTACCGTCGATAAGGAATCTCCGCTTACGCTCACCGTCGAGGAAGAGAATCGCTTGCAGGAATTTCTGAACCAAGAATTACCGTTGTTTGAGGAAATTCACGGGGTCACTCCGCTCATTGAACACCGTATCCGTCTGTCCAACTCAGAACCAATCAAACAGCGTTACCGACCTCAGAACCCTCGGATGCAAGACGTCATCAACTCCGAAGTTGATAGGATGTTGCAGGAAAATATCATCGAGCCGTCCGACAGCCCCTGGAGCTCGCCTGTCGTCATTGTCCGAAAGAAGGATGGCAAGCCCCGATTTTGCATTGATTTCCAGAAAGTGAATTCCGTCTCCGTTAAGGATGCGTACCCGCTACCATTCATCAATGCAGTCTTGGATAAACTCAGGCGGGCGCAATACATCTCCAGTATTGATTTGCGACAAGGATATTGGCAAGTCCCCTTATCCGAGGACAGTAAACCTATCACGGCGTTTACCGTACCTGGCCGTGGATTGTTCCAGTTCCGAGTTATGCCGTTCGGCTTGCATGCCGCTCCTGCAACGTTCCAACGCCTGATGGACAAAATAATCGGACCAGAAATGGACCCCTATTGTTTTGCATACCTAGATGATATTATCGTCTTGGGAAGTTCGTTCGAGGAACATCTTGCCAACCTCAAGGAAGTATTTAGGCGATTGAAAGCCGCTAATCTCCGACTGAACCCAGAAAAGTGCCAGTTCGGCCGCAGGTCACTAAAGTATTTGGGACACCTAATAACGTCCGAAGGAATCCGTACAGACCCCGAGAAAGTCGCCAGTATTGTGGAGCTCCGTGCACCAACAAACATCCGTGGGCTACGACGTTTCTTGGGGATAGCATCTTGGTATAGACGCTTTGTGCCCTCCTTCTCAGAAATTGCTGCTCCGTTGCATCGCCTGCTGAAAAAGGGACGTCGATGGCACTGGGGTGAAGAACAAGAGAGAGCTTTCCAACAACTCAAGGATTGCCTCACCAAGTCACCGGTATTAGCATGTCCAGACTTCAACAGACCGTTCATCCTTCAGACCGATGCGTCGGACCATGGCTTGGGAGCAGTGTTGACCCAAAATACAGAACAAGGTGAGCGTGTCATCGCCTATGCTAGTCGCTCCTTGACTTCAACCGAACGAGCCTATTCAGTAACCGAGAAGGAGTGTTTAGCGATTGTTTGGGGAATAGAGAAGCTGAGGCCCTACCTGGAAGGCTACCGTTTCCTAGTAATCACCGATCACCAATCCCTGCGATGGCTCCACTCGATAAAGAGCCCGACTGGACGTCTTGCTAGGTGGAGCATGTTTTTGCAGCAGTACGACTTCGAAATCAAGTACCGTCGAGGAGGTTTGAATAAGGTGGCCGATGCCTTATCGCGAGAACCCACCACAGAGAGCGAAGTCATTACACCAGAGATCGCCACCCTGGAAGGTAGTAATAAATGTGCATGGTACGACAGACGTAAGGAAGAAGTCCGTAAAAATCCAGAAGGCTTTCCGGATTTTTGTATTCGCGACGACCGATTATACCGACACTTCTGGGAGGCCAATGACCTAACGGAGCCAGAATTAGCAGATCCGTGGAAGCTTTGTGTACCTAAACCCATCCGACTTCAAGTCCTTCAAGAAATGCATGACAGGCCAACTGCTGGACACCTTGGTATCGCAAAGACCGTGGCACGAGTATCAGCCCGCTATTACTGGCCTGGTATGTTCAGAGACATAGCTAAATATGTACGTAAATGCCCTTCTTGCCAGAAGTACAAAGTTTCCCAGATGAAACCTCCCGGACTGATGCAACCTTCGAAAAACCGCCAACCTTGGGAATGTGTGAGCACGGATCTCGTGGGTCCGTTACCTCGGTCCTCTCGTGGAAACAATTTCCTGATAGTATTCCAGGACAGATTCACGAAGTGGGTGGAATGCCGTCCGATTAGGAAAGCCACCGCGAAAGCTGTTACACAGGCGCTATACGAGGAAATCATCGTCCGTTTTGGCTGTCCGACCACTGTCGTCAGTGATAACGGTTCTCAGTTCACCGGACACCTCTTCGAGGAATTACTCCGAGATTTGGGGATCCAGCACCGACGTACCCCTCCGTACACCCCGCAGGCCAATCCGGTGGAACGTACCAACAAGACACTGAAGACAATGATCGCTCAATTCTGCGAGCAGGATCACCGAAAATGGGACACCCACCTTCCGGATCTGCTGTTTGCCATCAATACCGCCCGACATAGTACTACCGGATACTCTCCAGCGTTCCTGAACTTTGGGAGAGAACTAGAGGTCCCGAAAGCCGTGTACCGAAAAGTAGTGCCGATCACCGAAGAGAGAAGGGATCCAATAAGTTCAGAGGAAAGTCTTAACGAATATACGGACCGAATGAAGAGACTGCAAGAGACTTTTGAATTAGTCAGACTGAATCTCGCCCGAGCTTTTGCAACCCAGAGTCGACACTACAACCTGCGACACCGAGAATGGAGATGCCATGTTGGAGATCTAGTTATGAAAAAGGAACATCCCCTCTCGTCCACCGAGAAGAACTTCGCCGCAAAACTAGCTCCTAAATATTCCGGACCGTATACCGTGACAAAAGTTATTTCTCCAGTAGTCTATAATTTGAAAAGTAATACCGGCAAACAGCTACTGCGGATTCATGTTAAAGATCTACGTCCTGCCCATATTGACTAAGGATGTTTCTTTTCTCTATCACTCCCTCTATTACAGACCATGTCGAAACGTCTCCCAGGAGAACCCCCTGTAGGAGCAACTCCTCCGAAAGATACGTGCAGTCCTCCGAAAGACGGAGAAAGGAAGAGGCGGAAAATGGGAACACTCACGAGGGCGTGTCGAGCCCTAGCTAAGGAGTTAGCCTCCCGTCGACCAAAAGCAAAGGTGTCGGGGCCGCCGTTACGCCAACCGACCCGTCCCTGCCCGGTGGAGGTACAAGCCCGCCGTCCGCCACCTCCAATAGACGTGAGGGATATTCCCCTACCTCCTGGTCTTCCACCGTCCCTACCCAGCCCAGTAGAAGGACAAACCCACCGTCCTACCTCCCCGTCTGTCACTTTCGTCGACGTCAGAGACATTCCGATACCGCCAAATCCTCCACCCCTCCATAGCAAACCCCGAGCATTACCAAAAGCCGGACCACCGTTCCCCACGCCGACCGTCGACACCGGAACGAACAAAACGGTATGGACGACCGAGAAGCTGTACGATGCCCTACTGGCATGTCCGTCTCGGGAGCAGTGGAGTGAGGAACTCACTCAAGCCCTCCGAGCCCTCCGACCGTCGGACCAGGTGACCAATCGGATCCGTTACCGTCTCACAAACGCTCAAGGGAAGAGTATCCGGGTGTGGCTGCCTCAATAGTCGTTTTTCTTTCTTTCTTTCCCTCTTAAAGCTATTTTTTTGCCTACAGGAGTTTTTTTTTTTGTTTTTGTTTTTCTATTTTCTTTTATAATCGTTGTTTTAAATCCAATTGTTGAGAATACATACTTCCGTTACTAATGTGTTTTATTTCGAATTCTGATTTTACGTCTGTGTCCTAGGGAGAGTTTAAACCGACAATGGACGTCCTGGAATTGGAGTTGGAACCCGAACAATCCCCCCGCCCGGTGGATAAGATTATTGCCGAGTTATTGGAAGCTATGCAAGACACCGATGAGTCTTCCGAGACAGTACCGAAGAATGACCAAGGGATCAAATCCTCCGTATCCGACCCGGTAGGAACCGCTTCTTCAGCCTTAAAACCGGACCCGAGTCAAGGATCACTGGCTCCACCTGAAGCGAACATTGCTACAGCTTCTCCTACCGCCACCGCCGGGTCCGACAGCCCTACACATCCGTATTTTTTGGAACATCCCGAAGAGGATCCGTTTAACGACGCCTTCTGGTCTCCATCCAACCCGATGCGTTGCCAAGAGAACCGCCCCCTGTCCCCGTTCACCATTCCGGTATATCTGCCGGTAGAGAAACAACTTTGCTGGAGATGTGGACAACCTGGACATTCACGCCAAGAATGCCGCCAGACCCGGTCCGTTCTCTTCTGCTCCAGATGCGGTCTAGTAGGTGCCATGTCCCGAGATTGTTCCTGCCATGGACCAAAGAAGAATAACCCTCCCTGCCATGGATGTGGATGTCCGAGCCCCGAAGTGCATCTAACCTGTTCCGCCTGTGGATGTACCCACTCCAACCGCCATTGATTGATTCATCGTGGAAGCAATCCTATTTTTTTTTGTGTTCTTGGAACTTATGTTTATATTGGGATGTTTTTCTTTTCCAAACTTAGTTTTTTTTGTAACGGGTGTACCAGTACCTCCAAATAAAGGTTTCTACCAGGGAAGGAGGCTGGCGCCTGAAGTAAGGTTAGGTAATCCGTTCAGTTTATTAAGTTAAGTTAAGAAAAAAAAAAGAAGTATGTTAGTAAAATTCTTTTTTTTTCCCGAAGTGGGAAGGGTGTGTGACGAAGTCACCAATGTTCAATGTACAAAGCACTCTCGGTTTACTCTTACCACCTAATAAAAATTATCGCGCACGACACTGGAATCTCGGAATCTCCGACAACACCAGATATCTGCGACCCGAGTAGTTAGTGAGTAGTACCGCTAGAGGGAACCACTTACGCTTAGATATCGTGACTATAGCGGAGGACTACGAAAGCAGAAATTTGAATCGTCTCGAGAGCAGTTCTGCAGTCGCGGTCTAGAAGGTGACAAGTAGAGAGCTAATTGGAGAGAGTACCGAACAGCCGTTCAGTCGTTCCGCCAGCCAACCGCTCAGCCGTTCCGCCAGCCAACCGCTCAGCCGTTCCGCCAGCCAACAACCGTCCAGGACCGTACTGGTAACTTTTTGTAAGTGGGTGGTAAGAGTGAACCAGGTAGACTTTCAACCGAGGTAGTTATTTTCGTTATTTTTATTTAATACACTCAGTTCTGATTTAGTTTTGCATATCCGAAAATATTAGGGCCGGTAAAGGGTGGACCGTTTCGCATCACCTGTTGTGAAAACTCGGGTGTTGAGAGCAAAAACCCTGAGGAGTGTATTTTTTGGTACCTGTTGTGAATAACTCGGGTATCGAAGAATTCATACTCTCATTATTATTTTGGGAATTTCCGTTATTAGTTTGTTGAACGTTTTGATTTTCAGCGCCTGTTGTGAATAACTCGGGCGTTGAGGTCAATAACCGTAAGGAACGCTTTTCGGAACTGAGAGGTCGTTTTGTAAACTAGAGGGTACAAAGAATTGATATTGTATTGGTTGAGGGTCGTACCACCGTAGACAGAGCTTTAACCGATACCGTAGAGCTTGCCGCTTAACACTGTAATATATCGCTTAGATCATAGCTTCGACTTTCCGTAAGACCCGCTTGCTTTCTCTTGCTTTGCCCGTTTTGACTGTGTGCTTGCACGATATTTGTTGAACGTGTTGTTTGAGTTGATAATAAATTATACATTTGTCCGAAGTTACTTATGATTTATTGATAAACTCCTTACCTAGCAGTAAATTACCAGGACGTAAATTACGTATTCAAATATTCAACATCTTGTGACCCCTGGAATTATTTTACTCCACTGAAGCTGCTCGGAGCAGTGTCCTTCACACTCTAAACAGAAGGTGGCGCCCGAGAAGAACCTTGACCAGGGCGCCAAAGTGACAGGAGCTTAGAAAGAGCGTTACAACCTTATGTTCTTGGGCTGGTGGATTAAAAGTCCAATCGAACACAAAATTTGCATTTAAGTTTTATGAAAATATCATAGCTTTATTTTTTAAGCTTATTCATAAAGCAGACCCGCAGTTTTCATTGGAACAATGTGAAGAATTTTTTAAAGGGGTAATAAGGAACTGTATGAGAAGAAATGCATCATCTAATATCAGAACCTCAAAGGGAAAAAGGAGACCAAAAAAAATATCTTACAATGCTGATTATGCCAATCAGAACAAAAAGAAGAATGAACAGGATAAAGATATCGTAGAAGAAGGTGACAATGAAGATGAGGAAGACAATGAACTCAATAATAATAACATACATGAAGATCCCTATCTAGGTTCTGATATTTAGTAACAATTTGAATAATAATGAAGTTGATTTATTGTAAATTACAATTATTTTTATACAATATACTGCCGTGTGAAGGTAAAGGGCAGTAAGTAACATTTTCGTTAAAAAGCAGATATCGATGTTGCGTACTTAAGCAGTAACTGCGCTAACTCCACATATGGTTTGGAACACATTAAGAAATCAACTGAGGCCACAAATCATAAGGCAAACGGCAGTAACTGATAATTCGACATTACAGTGTTATGGTAATAGGCAGTATCTAACTTAATTACCCGTTACTGCTTTTTGCCTAGACAACTTCTCCAAACATAAATTCAAATGTGCTTGTAAAAGGCAGTATCTACTTCTTTCATTTGTTACTGCCTTTTACCTCAATATTTGTATCTTTTGTTGCTGTTACATCGAGACATGAGGAAGTATCTTGCCAGATTCTGCTTTTTTCCTTAACATCAGATGTCATGTTGTTTCCATGTATGAATTCGCGCATGCTAAAACTGCGGTAGTCGGTGGTAAGTTTAGTTATTTTTCTCAGTTACTTGGCGTGCGTAGACATGCAAAGACTTGCTCGGTCCGCCAACTACATTTTGAACTATACTTTGTGTTCATTTGATTACAAATACAATGTCACGAGGAAAATATTTAGTTTCTTTGGTAACAGATAATCGAGCGGAAGCCTTGGCTCAAGGTAGGTATATTTTTGAAATAATTTGGAGGGAATTTTAGAATAGTTTTATTGGATTTTTCCAAGTTGGTTCATACAGAACTTTGATATAAATTTATATTTCAGACCTTACAACACCTGACCCATTGACATTAGCTCATGAAGTCCGAAACAATCAAGAAATAGATGAACCTTGCATCACAACAATTACCACTGAGGCACCTCGTTCTGAGGCAGCAGTGGCAGGGGCATCTGTTCAAAGGGGTAAGATGTTTTTTCAATGAATGTGATTCAAACTATGAAAATTATTTTCGATATTTAAGAACATGTACAAACATCGGCGGAAAAATCACAAGACGATGAAGAAATAGGTGAAATCACTGGATACTCTGATGATTCAATTGTTGATCCAAACTATCAACAATCTGAGAGTTCGGAAGATAGTACAGAATCCGCAGCTGATGAACCTGAGAACATAACTGATGAAATAATTCGCATCCGAAAAAAGAGAAGACTTAAAAAAAATTCAGAGAGGAGGGAGAGAGATAAGAATAGCCATCAATTGAGAAGCCCATGTGCATGCAAGAAGAGATGTCTAGAAAAAATAAATGAGCAGAGAAGAGAAGAAATTTGGAATGAATTCTATAAAATGGATTACAATATAAGAAGAGCTTGGGTACATGGTCAAATTGAACATAAAGGTACAGCACGTTCAACAACGAAGGTGGAAGTACGAAAGAGGAGTAGATCTTTGATATACACGTTACCTGATGGAAACGCATGTTCTCAGATTATATGTAAAAAATTCTTTTTGAGAACTCTTGGCTGATGAAAAAAATGATAAATTGTAACGGAAATTCCGTTCCATTGTTCAAGTTTTTAAAATTCTGTATCGAGGCAATGCCGGAACAATAGTCACTTCCTATTCCGACCTCGAGTGTAGATCGCTTGCGCGAATATGAGAGACGAATGATTGGTTTTGATTTTGGAGGCGATCGGGAAGATTAGCGTCCCTTTTGCATTCGATCGTTTTCGACGAGTTGACAGGTTGTGGATTGGGTTGAAAGCAGTTATTGTCTGGTAAAAAGACCTATTTATCTCTCATTATAATTTGAATTGAACAGGAAAAGTGGATTGAATATCTTGCTAATTATTTAAACGATACCTTGTAATTTGCAGTGTACCGAATTGCATGATTAATTTTTTTGAGGCAACAGGTGATTGAGGTTAAAACCTTATATTTCCATTTATTTAAATAATCTTCGCATAGAATTGGATTTCAGTGTAGATTCCAGATTCGGGATCTGTCCGTTCGAATATTGAGGAAAATATTTTTGGTAATAAGTAAAATATTGGTTCTTTTCAAATTTGATAACTGAAGCCATCTTATTTCATCTCATGTTTAAATTTCCTTCGGGGACAGGAACTTGATAATCGATATCGTGCGAACACGAAATTTTGCCTTTTCATCTGTTTAAACAGTGTCTACTCTCTATACCTTTTCCAGCAATCAAATAAATATTATTCCTGTGACCTGTGACTGACTGAGAGTATCCTGCCCATTTCTATCTCAATAATCATTACCAAGAACTTGTAGAGGAAACCGGAGTTGACTGCTAGCCACAGCCGGAGAAGGAACTATCAGAGGAATTCCTCAGGTGAGCATTTATTTTCTATATATTATGATCTATAGTTTCTCTTTGGGAAATAAATGCGAATCTGAGAGAATTTGTTCTCTGTCTCACTGTGCTGTGCAGCGTTCGACCTCGTGGACTCTACAATTATTTTTTTATTAAATATTCAATCACTAGCCTGTGCAATTTATATCTGAGGGTCTACCAGGTAATTTCTCTTTCCTGCCATACCTGCAACTACAGCTCGTATTGAATGTAAAAGTACCTTTCTCTGAATTCATTAGTATCTGACATTAAATTGTTTAGGAGTTGTCCACCTAAACCTATCTTTCTTTGAATTCATTAATATCTGGCATATATAGCTAATACCTATCTTATATCTTTAATCTTATTAACATCTTAGTATCACTGCCTTTCTGTCAGAAGGTTTGAGAGCTTACGTGATAAAATTTGCATCTCTAGAGCCTATACGAAATTTTGACAATTTATCAGAGATCGATTCATTTTTTTCCTTCACAATAGTTGCATATTGATATTGGATAGATTTTCAATGGAAAATTGATTTATTATTAGTCAATTATTTGCAGTAGTATTGAAAATAATTTTTTCTTGAGAATATACATTCTCTGGCATAATTTTTTTATTATCAAATTTCTAGCAACCTTTACTTGGTTTTAAAAGTAAAATCGTGCTCATTAAGGTTCAGAATATACCCTAAGGTTCTAAGGATATCCTTCGTTCCCTGAAAATATTGTGTATATATCTATTCTGATTCATTCCGTTTGCTTCGCATGCCATTGAGGAAATCCAATACTGGGTCGAGGATTGGTAACAACAAAAGTATCCCGTTGTCCTGAGAAGATCAAAGAGGCTTAGTTGATAAGCACAAGCAATCGTCCTGCTTCGTAGAGACCAGAGACCAGTTAGTAGCTATTGGTCATCATCGTTGTCAAGCCAGGAACGACTCCAAGTGACTTTTATCAACGAGCTCATCAAATTCAAGCTCAACAGCGCTCTGTAAGGACCAGCTTCGTATAAACCAACCACCCAGGTATCAACCAGCCAGGACCATGTTCGGTTGAATCAGATTTAGAAAAAAATTTGTAAATATTCTGAATTTTCATAGCCTTCAGCTTTCATTTATTAGCCTTCAGCTTTTGTTCATTTATTAGCCTTCAGCTTTTGTTCATTTATTAGCCTTCAGCTTACGATTGTTTCTTTTCTTTTATAATTAAAGTTGTTAATCTTTGCTGATTATTTGTTCTGTTTCCTCACCCAAGCTAGACAATTTTTTTGGTAGTAAATTCTTTGAATTTTTAATTCTCCTAATTTTCATAATTTCATTGCTACCTGGCGCCCACTTTCTGAGCCAGTCAAGTCAACTATGAGATATTGGTAATAGTCAAATGTAATCTGCCTTCGACTGTTACCAATCATTTGTTGAACCTTACTCACACCCTCACCGTATCAAACTGAGCAGCCTATCAGCACCTAAGTGATAACTTCCATTATTTTAATATATATTCACATTTGCATTTTTGAAATTGTGGAGGGTTGCGAAATTCATTACAACGGTTTTCAAAAATTTGGCACCGGATAGCATAACCCCAAATAGAGACAGACGAGGATTAGTAGCACCTAAAAATAAATGTAATCGTGAAATTCTGCAACATCATATTTCATCCTTTCATCCATGTATAAGTCACTATCGAAGAGAACATGCTCCTAACCGTTTGTATCTACCGCACGATATCACAATCAGAAGTATGCATGCTGATTATTTACAAAAATATCCGCAAAATAAAATTAGCTATTACACCTATCGTAAAGTAGTGTCTGACATGAATATTAGCTTCACAAAATTGGGAAATGAGGAGTGCGACCACTGTATGATGCACATGCAGCATATAAAATCGCATAATGAGGCAACAGCCACAGTAGTGGTAGACGAAGATCTTCTTGAAAATGCAGAAGGCTCCAATGAATATGAAACAACTCGAAGGAGGAATATAACTGGTGAAACTTCTGGTCCTGAACTGAATCTGTCAGCTCTTCACTCTTCAACTATTAAATTTCGAGCCTCTTGTACATCATGTATGAAATGGCTACAGCACATTGAATATGCTAAAATGAGAAGAGTTCAGTACAGAAAAGATGTGGCACGGAAAAAGGTTGAAACCGAAGTAGTGAGGAGTGTAGACTTGCAGAAAGTTATAATGCTGCCAAGGATTCCCGCAAGTCAAAAAACATTTTTCACGAGAAGAATTGTGGTTTTTCATTTAACATTTGAATCAATGACAGATGTGAAGAGTAGAGGCAATAAAAAAAATATAGCAATTTTATGGCATGAAGCTGTGGCTGGGAGGAAGAAAGAAGAAATTGCATCTGCATATTGTGAAGCTTTAGTTGAAGAAAGAGATTCCCTCAAAGTGTTGTATTGGACAGACAACTGCTCAGCCCAAAATAAAAATTGGTGCTTATTCACCATGTTCGTCACACTTGTGGATTCAAATGTAATAGCTGCATCTGAAATCACCCTCAAGTATTTCGAGACTGGCTACACATTCATGAGTGCGGATTCTGTTCATCACGGGGTGGAACAGAGCATGAAAACTACAAATGGGGGAAACATTTACGACTTCAACGATTTTGTCAAGGCCGTAGGAAATTCCAATGTTTGACAAATGAAGATATTTTGAATTGGAAGCCTGGAGATTCAAAGGCCAAATCCAAACAAAAGGATAGACCTTCGCTCTGCGATATATCTGTGGTTCAGTTCAGACGAGGGAGCCGATTACTGTTTTATAAAAACAATATTGATGACGAAACGTTCAAAGAATATGATTTTCTTAAAGTGAATTTCAAACTAGAAATTCCTAATAAACTACGGGATGATTCTAGAGGTGTCTCTTCACTAAAGAAACAAGGCATTATTTCGCAACTGTGCCCCCTCATGCCTGAAAACAGACGACAATTCTGGCTTTCACTGAAAGAAGATGACGTAGTAGCAGACTTGACAGATAACGACGAATAATTTTCGATGATGTAGGAATCAACCTACAATTTTTTCGTTTCAGATCTATGTCAATGTTTTTTTGCTCTGTTTTATAATAAACTGCTTGGTTTCTTTGCATTTGTCTTTTTCACGATATTGGTAACATGAATCTGATATATCACTTACATTTACTGCTTCAAATTAAAATTTGATATTGCATTATTGTCAGGCAAACAGCAGTAACTGCTGAATTTTCAGCAAAACACAAAATGCCAGAATTCTCTTTTTTGTAGAAAAATAATACATTTTCAATAACGTTATTCAATATTTTTGTATTTGAAAACGAAATAAAAATGAACTGTGTAGAGCACAAAAGACTAAATCGGCAATACCTCGAAATTGTTATCATGGCACTTACTGCTTTTTACTTTAACACGGCAGTATAGATGGTATGAATAAATAAGAACATTTCCCCACGAAGTAGAACTTGTAGTGAGGTGACGAATTCAAATGAATATAAACACATATTTATAACTATTTATAAATTGAATGCAGTAGTGGTATAAAAATATGATTATTATCATCTAAAATTAAAACTAATTCACATATTATGTCATTTGTGGCATATGATTTCATATCTTTGAAATCTCCTTTTGACTTGAATATTTTGGGGTGAGATGATCTTATGGGTTCTTCAAAAAAGTTTTCTGTTGCTACTGGATATCCGTAAATTTTAAAGTATCATTTCTAATGGCGTATTGCATACAAACTACTTCATTTGTCGTTGTTAAAAACCATTTATCTTTATTTTTTTCTGAATTTAACAAAAAACATTGAAACTGAATTGCTGTAGAACGCCCATTATTTATTTCAACACCTTTTAAAATCGGATATTTAGTTACTGGCTCAATTTCATATTTATCAACACATACCCTTTCACCCAATCTTTTAGCCACCTGTGCTAGAGGGCAATTGCCATTTCTAAGTAAATTTTTAATAAAAAAAAGTCTGTTTTCCAAAGGGTATGCATTAAATGTACTAAGGACACCAAACTTCTCAACCTCATTAATTAAGTGTGTGAGGTTGTGAACGTTACTGGTCATATGATCTTCACCATAAAAATCTCTATAAGTTTCTATATAGATATCTAGTAATGACTCCGCTAAAGGCAAGAAGTGTTTGTATGCGTTTGAAGAGCATATAGTAATAGCACAAAATAAGAGGAGAAAAAAGGTTGGTAAACCTCTTTAGATAACACCTGCTTTAAAATTACAATGCCAATATACTATAAAAATGTACGATATTCTGTACCTTTCCAGTGAGCAAGCACATCTAATCCGCGAACTGCCCTATGAATTTCAGTAGGCATCTTACAATTCAACAGAAAATTAGAGACTAAAGTAATATCGTTGGCGCGCCATTTTGTAGAATAATTTCCGAAATTTCCATCTTTCCAGCCCATCAGACACCTCTTCATAATTCCTAAATCTATGAGGTGTAAAGAATCACCTACAGGAAAATCCTCAATCATGTTCACATCAAGTTCCTCTAATGGTGTATCAATTTTATGATGACTGCCATAAATACGATTTCTAAATCCTTCATCCGTACGTAAAGTACATCCAGTTCTTGGAAAATATACAGTATGAGACAAATATGAGTATTCGCCCACAATTGTGCACTTATTGTAACCATTCTTGGCGTTAAAATTTGCTATTCCTAAAAAAAAAAAATATTAAAGAAAAAATCAAGTACATGTATGGTCACTATTAAAACTCACCTTTAATAAATGCTCTGGCCGGAGAATCACAAATAAAACATCGAATTTTAACTCCTAATTTTTTATTGCCATCAGAACTGTTCACAACAATACCATCATTTAGTACTTGCTTTGCTTCATTAACAAAATTTTGAAGATATGATTTCAGTGGAGGTTTTCCGGTACCACAATATATTCCAATAACTAGGGGTTTAACTTCCGGAATTTCGTGAATGTTGCATAAAATTGGCCAAAACTCGCATCTGGAACTTTTATGTATTGGCAGGCCGTCAATGTTAATGTTAAGGGAAATCGATTTTATATTGGAAATATTCTCCAATGAGTCAAGTGCCTCACCAAGTACCGAGATAAAGCACTTATTGTGCCAGTAAGTGCCATTTTCCAAGGAAACTAGAACTATCGATTTGGGAGTCCGCAATAATGTTCTAGGATCTTTTGGTAAGAGATCTGATGGAAAAGCCTCATTCCATATAGTAAAAAGCTCTCTTAACGCTGAATGTGTAATATTATAAGAAGTTGCCCAAGTAATCAGCCGCTTTCTGATTTCAATTTTGTTCTCCGTTTCAGAAAGCAATTTTGTATTTTCTTCGTCGTCATCACTATAAGTTGTAACATCAATTACATTATCAAAAGTATCCTCAGATTCTAGATTTTCAACAACCATGGGAATAATTGTGTTCTCATCCTCGGTGGTATCAGGCTTACTTTCATTAAAATTAGGACATAAAATCTCTGGATTACTTGCAAGAATTTGTAGATACTTTTTCTTACAGGCTCTTTTGATATTACCACTGTGTTTGTTAACTTTTTTCCACCGAGAATAATTCATACTTCAATAGAATTTGTCATCCATCAAAATAAAATATTTTGATGCAAAAGTGAGGTTATATTCACTTCAGTCATCATTCAGTTATATAACGCAGACTTTGGAACGAATTTATTCTGTCATACACCGTTTTATCCTATAAGGCATCTGTAAAGGAGAGAGGCTTATAGTTCACGTATAAAAATGTTTTATAATGCAACGCAATTGAATGCCATAGAATATTCATTATACAACATTAAACAGCTTCAATAAGACAAGCTTAAGTAATTATTTTATAACGTTGTAGCTACTAGTCATATAGTATCTTATACGATCCTTATACAATAGGTATACAAGTCTTATAAAATGATATTTTTGATATTACAATCGCTTATAAACTGTTATATCATTTTAAAAGAAATGATCGTATAAGGCGTTATAGCATATCGTCGGCCCAATGCCAAAGTCACGAATGTGCATATTTGATATTTGGCGACAACTGCGTTTTAAAAATTGAAGACATTGCTAAAAATACAGATTCCATTTTGTGGTACTTAACCACTATTCATCTCTTCTTCAGACATACTTTTGTAAGCCAAAAATTTCTTACATTGATCTTTTTTCGGCTTAAAGAAGCCTAAGTTGTATTCGGAGAATATCTGTCGATATTTTTCAAATGTAACAATTTTGACATTTTCAGTGCTGCACAACTCTTTGTACATCCTGTACATTATGGATATATTGAGGGATGGGTCAAGGTACTTCTTAGTACTGGATATACGACAGTAATGCTATTCTACCGCTGGAAAGGATAGAATCTGGTTTCGTATAAATTTTTCAACATTCATTGGTAATTTGTTTGATGGTTGGTGTTTCCCGCGCTTATCTTGTTCTAAAATTCCACTGGATGAGCGCTTGTTTGAAGCACTTCGCATAAAGGCGTCTGTCACATATTTAAGGTTCTCATAAAAAATTCTCTACATACTGTGAGTTTAATTCCATCAACCGTAAGACTATACACACAGGTGTAGTTTTTTCTGGAATTTTCGATACTTCTTGTCGTCCGTTTTTTTGTTTTTTTTTTCAATGTGATTATGTAGAAATTGACGTTGATCGTCAATGCAGCTTAAATTACGAAAGTCATTATAAATCCTGATTCGATTGGGCTCGGTAACTGCTGTTGCACATTTATGTTTTGGCTTATTGAGACAAGGTACCGTCAAAAGAGGACGTGAAGGTTTCTCGATTCCCTTATGGCCAATGTAAGTCTCACCTCTGAGCCTTTTTACTTTCCTAACATTTTTCTTCCATAACTTCTCGTTTCTTCTTTTTTTTATAGGTACCGTTTCACGGTCAGCCAAACCCTCGACATCACTTTCCAATGAGCTCTCATTTTCTGTTTCTGACGAACCTGAAGGTTCATAGACATCCGAAGATGAACTAGAAACAATCAAATCTTCTTCTAGTGTTCGTGGTGAAGCTGGGGGCAGATTGGAAGGTTGGTCAACCAGACGAGATGTTGACGGAAGCTGGTCAATTTCACAGCATTGTTGATGTGAATCTGGATGCTCGATGGTGTTTCTTGAAGGCACTTCGTTAAGCATAGTATCATCTGAAAACAAAAAAAGAAAATAGTAAAATATGAATTTGTGATACAAAGTAAAGATTTTCGTCTATAATTCATAATGCAAAAAGAGGGTCAGAAGGTTTTGCATACAGCAAAACAAAACAAACCAAAACAAAATCTAAGTAGGTACTCAGTGTAGCAAATACATCCAAATCATGGATTTTGCATGCACAAAATATCGTTTCGTATTAAAAGTGGAGGATGAAGATTACTAGGTATAATTTCCTTTTTATTCAAATATTTTCTTACCTTGAACTTGTAATTTTCGACAATTTTTCATTATTCTTTCTATTCGGGAACTCATCTTACTAAAATCACAAATCTATTGAAACACAATTGTTTACACTGCCAATACCACGAATGTGGCACATTCGTTATTTTCAATCTTGAATAGTACAAAAATTCGCAAAGGCAAAAGCACGAACGTGGTACATTCGTGTTTTCGGTATGGAAGCAAATCTTCAACTGACGCTCTCGTGGAATGCGTCCCGGCTGGATGGGAGAGAGGGGATAAAACATCACTTTCGCGCTTTTGGCATTGAATACTATGAATAAAATTGCATATTCTGGTGCACTTAGGTGAAAATTGGCATTTTGGCACATTCGTGACTTTGGCATTGCACCGACGATATATTGTAAAAGTCACTATAAAATCATTCAATACAACATTTTTCTTTATAAAACAAAATTATCGCAACAAAAGGCTCAATAAAAACAAACAGTACTCAAAACAACGCTTTTTCGACTGTTATACAATAATTCAGTCCTTTAAGAATTCCGTTTTGCTAGTTGGGTTGATACCGAGAAAATCGTTTTAGTTAAACGCGGTCCTTATTTACAAGAAACTAAGCTCGGATGGATCGTATCCGGGCCGATCGGTGAAATGAATCCTAAATCAGTCTCGTGTAACCTGAGTATAAATCGCGAACTTCTTCAAGCACTCTCGAAATTTTGGGAAGTTGAAGAAATGTCTAACATTAAGGTTCTCTCTCCTGATGAACTTTTGTGCGAGAAACTATTTACGGAAACTACAACTAGAAGTCCCGATATGCCCCTCAAACAAGAACCCTCAATTCTGGGAGAATCAAGGTCTCGAGCAAGTGTTAGGAAGGCCCCACTGGCAAGCCACAATATTAAACACTGCACTTCACACATAACACAATATTTATTGATCCACTCCAGAACAATGTCAGTTTAAGACTGACTCACCTAAAATATCCTCAACATAAAGAAAGATGTGTATCATCCTTATGTAATAACAGATAGTGTACTGGGCACTGATTCTCATGTAAAGTCCCTAACATTAGGGTAAGATTTCTAGGATTAGAAAAGCGCCTACTCGCGAACGAAAAACTGCGTAATATGTATAAAGATTTCATGAACGAATACATCAGTTTGAACCATATGTCAAAGGTCGACACCCCGAGTACTGAACAAGAATATTATATGCCTCACCATGGCGTGCTAAAGGAATCAAGCCTCACTACAAAGTTACGAGTAGTTTTCGACGGTTCGGCTCCTACTAGTAATGGTATCTCTTTGAATAATATTCAAGCTATAGGGCCGGTTCTACAAAACGAATTATTTTCTAAAATTTTGAGATTTCGTCAATATCGACATGTCATATCCGCTGACATAGCAAAATGTATCGTCAGGTTTTGATTAACCCAACGCAACGACCACTACAGCGTATACTATGGCGCGATAACCCTTCAAAGGAGCTATGCACCTACGAGCTCAACACAGTCACCTACGGTCAAGCTTCGGCCAGTTTCCTTGCTATAAGATGTTTATTCGCACTAGCTGGGGAAATACAAGACTCTAAGCCAGATATAGCTCGTGTAATAAAGCAAGATTTTTACGTAGATGACCTGCTTACAGATACGGATTCTTTACGAGACGCGCAACGAATATGCCGCGAGGTATCTGATGTTTTAAAGAACGGTTGTTTCGAACTCCGAAAATGGCACTCAAATTCACCCGAAGTTTTGCAGGATATTACTCAATCTAGCCTATCTTGCGATACTCTCGAATTCTCAAAAAATGATAAAGCTAAAACATTAGGTTTGACTTGGACATGTCAAAACGACAACTTATTGTACAATATCGTTATTAACTTTAATGATCAACATTTTACAAAAAGAACTATCTTGTCCGTCGTGTCGAAAATATTTGACCCACTGGGATTACTAAGTCCTTGCATAATTTTAGCTAAAATTCTGCTGCAGGAATTATGGTCAACTAAGGCGTCTTGGGACGATCCTATTCCAGATCCTATAAAGACTACTTGGTTGACTTTTCAACGCGAATTACCTATATCAAACAACCTGTCGATATCTTGGCACGCTATAATACAAAATTGTATGCGGGTCGAATTACACGGGTTTTGCGATTCGTCAGAGAGGGCCTACGGCGCCTGCGTCTACTTGCGCAGTTTGGACAAGGATGACAATGTACGCGTTATACTACTAACCGCCAAATCTTGAGTGGCTCCACTAAAAACCATTAGTATTCCAAGACTAGAGCAAAGGTCTATCCTTTTGTTTGGATTTGGCCTTTGAATCTCCAGGCTTCCAATTCAAAATATCTTCATTTGTCAAACATTGGAATTTCCTACGGCCTTGACAAAATCGTTGAAGTCGTAAATGTTTCCCCCATTTGTAGTTTTCATGCTCTGTTCCACCCCGTGATGAACAGAATCCGCACTCATGAATGTGTGGCCAGTCTCGAAATACTTGAGGGTGATTTCAGATGCAGCTATTACATTTGAATCCACAAGTGTGACGAACATGGTGAATAAGCACCAATTTTTATTTTGGGCTGAGCAGTTGTCTGTCCAATACAACACTTCGAGGGAATCTCTTTCTTCAACTAAAGCTTCACAATATGCAGATGCAATTTCTTCTTTCTTCCTCCCAGCCACAGCTTCATGCCATAAAATTGCTATATTTTTTTCATTGCCTCTACTCTTCACATCTGTCATTGATTCAAATGTTAGATGAAAAACCACAATTCTTCTCGTGAAAAATGTTTTTTGACTTGCGGGAATCCTTGGCAGCATTATAACTTTCTGCAAGTCTACACTCCTCACTACTTCGGTTTCAACCTTTTTCCGTGCCACATCTTTTCTGTACTGAACTCTTCTCATTTTAGCATATTCAATGTGCTGTAGCCATTTCATACATGATGTACAAGAGGCTCGAAATTTAATAGTTGAAGAGTGAAGAGCTGACAGATTCAGTTCAGTACCAGAAGTTTCACCAGTTATATTCCTCCTTCGAGTTGTTTCATATTCATTGGAGCCTTCTGCATTTTCAAGAAGATCTTCGTCTACCACTACTGTGGCTGTTGCCTCATTATGCGATTTTATATGCTGCATGTGCATCATACAGTGGTCGCACTCCTCATTTCCCAATTTTGTGAAGCTAATATTCATGTCAGACACTACTTTACGATAGGTGTAATAGCTAATTTTATTTTGCGGATATTTTTGTAAATAATCAGCATGCATACTTCTGATTGTGATATCGTGCGTTAGATACAAACGGTTAGGAGCATGTTCTCTTCGATAGTGACTTATACATGGATGAAAGGATGAAATATGATGTTGCAGAATTTCACGATTACATTTATTTTTAGGTGCTACTAATCCTCGTCTGTCTCTATTTGGGGTTATGCTATCCGGTGCCAAATTTTTGAAAACCGTTGTAATGAATTTCCCCCAACGCAACTAATATATAATAAAATAATGGAAATATACAAATAGACGCTAAAATGCTACTCAGGTGCACACAGGGAGCCGGGGAGGATGCGGGGAGGGATGTATGAATATATAATAAGGGAGAGGAAACAATCGCATTAAGACTATCCCACAGTTTCCTTGATTGCTTAAAGGGGTGGGGGCGAGGTCGCCAAGTAGTTGCGAAAAATCGAAGAAAAAAAGAACTAAAGAATTAACCAATATACAAAGAATCAACTTCCAAAGAAAGAACAGAGGAACGGAGAAGAAAAAAAACAAAAAATCACCAAAAAAATAAAAAAACAAAAACAAAAGTAGAAAGATAATAGTAAACCAAGGGCGAAAAGCTAAAAAAAAAAAAAAGGCGAAAAACTAAACAATAATAGAAGAAGAATAAAAAAAATCAGAAGCCTATGAAAAATTTTTCCACAACCAAATCAACCCAAAAATGGGCCGGGCGGGAAAGGGGCGGGGGGGGGGGATAACCGGGGGGGGGCCTTAGCAGGGGGCTGTTCCTTTTAATTTGCCTGGGCCCGTGGAAAAGGGTCCCTGGGGGTTAATCCTGGCTTGGAACGGTTACGGGCAAGTGAACCATACCGGGCCCTCTTGACTATGAGGTGGGGGGGCTCTTCGTGCGAATACACTTGGCGCCTCTTATCACTTCAGGGCGATGGGGGACCCTTGTTCTTCCCGAGACTCTCGCCCCTACCAAGCCTCGCCACAGTAACGGGTAGCCAAAAGGGCATACCAAAAAATCGAAATACACCAGAATATTTATGGACACAAGAGATCCCGAGAACGTATTGGGTTTTCTCCACCCCCTGAGAAGCACGGAGTTTCAATTAGAACCAATTTAAGGGTAACACAAACTAGAGAAGAAAAAAAATATTACAAAAAAAGTAATTTTTCAAAAAAAAAATACTCACAATACTACTACAAATAATACACCAATAATGAATCAATTTTCCATTAAAAAACTATCCAATAAAAATATACAACTATTGAGAAGGAAAAAAATGAACCGAGAAAAAATAAATTGTCCAAATATCGAATAGGCTCTAGAGATGCAGCTTTTATCACGTAAACTCTCAAACCTTCTGCCAGAAAGGCAGTGATCCTAAGATGTTAACAACAATAAAGATAGAAGAAAGAAATTAGCTATATATGCCATATATAAATGAACTCAAAGAAAGATAAGTTTAGGAAGACAACTCCTAAGCAATTAAATCTTAGATACTAAAGAATTCAAAAAAAGGTACTTCAACATACAATACGAGCAGGAGTTGTAGGAGCGGCAGGAGAGAGAAATTCCCGGGTAGACCCACAGATAGGAATCGCAGAGGCAAGTGATAGAATATTTAATAAAAAAATAAATGAAGAGACCACGAGGTGGAACGCCGCACAGCACAGGGGGACAGAGAAGAAATACCCGGAGAGAGGCATTTCTTTCCCGAAGAGAAACTATAGATCGAAAAAAATAGAAAATAAATACTCACCAGAGGAATTCCTCTGGAAGTTCCCTCCCCGGGCGGGGCGCGGAGGCAACTCCGGGTTCCCCTACAAGTTCTTGGTAAAGATTATTGAGAAAGGAAAGGGGAGGGAACTCTCAGTCAGGCACAGGGCACAGGAATAAAATTTATTTGATTGCCGGGAAAGGTAAAGGGAGGAGAAACAGTTTAAACAGGTGAAAAGGCAAAATTTTGGGTTCGGACGATAGCGATTAACAAGGTCCTGGCCCCGAAGGAAATTTAAACATGAGAGGAAAAAAGATGGGTTCAGTTATTAAAATTGAAAAAAAACAAAATTTTACTTAATACCAAAAAAATTTTCCTTAATATTCGAACGGGAAAAACCCGAACCTGGAATCTACCCGGAAAACCAATTCTAAGGGGAGGATATTTAAAAAAATGGAAAAATAAGGTTTTAACCCCCAACACCTTTTGCCTCAAAAAAAATAATTATGCAAATCGGTACACCGGAAAGTACAAGGGACCGGTTAAAAAATTAAAAAGAAATTCAATCCAATTTTTCTTTTCAAATCAAAATATAAAGAGAGATAAAAAGGGTCTTTTACCAGACCAAAAAAGCTTTCCACCCAATCCACAACCCGGCAACTCGGCGGAAAAGGTCGAAAGCAAAAGGGAGGGTAATCTTCCCGATCGCCTCCAAAATTCAAACCAAACATTCGGCTCTCATATTCGCGCAAGCGAACTACACTCGAGGTCGGAACAGGAAGCGACTATTGTTCCGGCATTGCCTCGATACAGAATTTTAAAAACTTGAACAATGGAACGGAATTTCCGTTACAATTTATCATTTTTTTCATCAGCCAAGAGTTCTCAAAAAGAATTCTTTACATATAATCTGAGAACATGCGTTTCCATCAGGTAACGTGTATATCAAAGATCTACTCCTCTTTCGTACTTCCACCTTCGTTGTTGAACGTGCTGTACCTTTATGTTCAATTTGACCATGTACCCAAGCTCTTCTTATATTGTAATCCATTTTATAGAATTCATTCCAAATTTCTTCTCTTCTCTGCTCATTTATTTTTTCTAGACATCTCTTCTTGCATGCACATGGGCTTCTCAATTGATGGCTATTCTTATCTCTCTCCCTCCTCTCCGAATTTTTTCTAAGTCTTCTCTTTTTTCGGATGCGAATTATTTCATCAGTTATGTTCTCAGGTTCATCAGCTGCGGATTCTGTACTATCTTCCGAACTCTCAGATTGTTGATAGTTTGGATCAACAATTGAATCATCAGAGTATCCAGTGATTTCACCTATTTCTTCATCGTCTTGTGATTTTTCCGCCGA
This sequence comes from Zygogramma bicolorata, assembly GCA_032362365.1. NCBI lineage: Eukaryota > Metazoa > Arthropoda > Insecta > Coleoptera > Chrysomelidae > Zygogramma > Zygogramma bicolorata. The sequence goes on along the minus strand of JAVJAQ010004852.1, from coordinate 919 downwards.
TGTTTGTACATGTTCTTAAATATCGAAAATAATTTTCATAGTTTGAATCACATTCATTGAAAAAACATCTTACCCCTTTGAACAGATGCCCCTGCCACTGCTGCCTCAGAACGAGGTGCCTCAGTAGTAATTGTTGTGATGCAAGGTTCATCTATTTCTTGATTGTTTCGGACTTCATGAGCTAATGTCAATGGGCCAGGTGTTGTAAGGTCTGAAATATAAATTTATATCAAAGTTCTGTATGAACCAACTTGGAAAAATCCAATAAAACTATTCTAAAATTCCCTCCAAATTATTTCAAAAATATACCTACCTTGAGCTAAGGCTTCCGCTCGATTATCTGTTACCAAAGAAACTAAATATTTTCCTCGTGACATTGTATTTGTAATCAAATGAACACAAAGTATAGTTCAAAATGTAGTTGGCGGACCGAGCAAGTCTTTGCATGTCTACGCACGCCAAGTAACTGAGAAAAATAACTAAACTTACCACCGACTACCGCAGTTTTAGCATGCGCGAATTCATACATGGAAACAACATGACATCTGATGTTAAGGAAAAAAGCAGAATCTGGCAAGATACTTCCTCATGTCTCGATGTAACAGCAACAAAAAATACAAATATTGAGGTAAAAGGCAGTAACAAATGAAAGAAGTAGATACTGCCTTTTACAAGCACATTTGAATTTATGTTTGGAGAAGTTGTCTAGGCAAAAAGCAGTAACGGGTAATTAAGTTAGATACTGCCTATTACCATAACACTGTAATGTCGAATTATCAGTTACTGCCGTTTGCCTTATGATTTGTGGCCTCAGTTGATTTCTTAATGTGTTCCAAACCATATGTGGAGTTAGCGCAGTTACTGCTTAAGTACGCAACATCGATATCTGCTTTTTAACGAAAATGTTACTTACTGCCCT
>JAVJAQ010004846.1:0-21688 GCA_032362365.1 Zygogramma bicolorata | reverse complement strand
AAAAATCGAAAAATCAGTGGCGCATATTTTTTGGTAAAAAATATTGGTAAGGTTGCCTCCCGGTATGCCACTGGACATGGTGATTTCGATCCAGTTGGGGCTGAATTAGCTTCTCACTAACCCAAATGAAAATGCCAAATACAACAAAATTTTCTGGAGGATTATCAAGATATTTGGAAAATAACTATCACTTTTACAAATGTTGACACCCTGTATCTTGAAAACGAAGCAATACCGGCCTATGTTAATATGAAATTTTCGTCTCAAAATTACACAAAGAATCACCTCTTTGAGTTTGGCCAATTACTTGTATAACACACTGTATAATGTGACGGTCATTTTTTCTTGCACAATTTGTAATTCAAGAACACCAAACTTGAATCAAATAGATATTTCTATACAAAGAGAGTAGTAAATTCCACTCACCAGGGTAACAGTTCATTCTCAAAAGCCCAAATAAGCTTGTTTCGTGCAGACAATTATCTACAGAAGATGTTTATTGATTTTATGATATTACTTCTTTCATTAAAGATTCCCCTTTTTTATTGATTCAGAGAACAAAATATTATTCAATATTTCCTGGTACCTTACTATATAGTTTGTCTCCAATGAACAATATGAAACTACAGGGTGCGATGTTGAAATATGTTATTACTAATCTGATTTTTCCGATTAGGAAATACTCAGTTCATTCTAAATTTGTAGACGTTGTGTTGCTCATCAACAATTTTATATAATATTAGTAACGATACTGACGATTACAGAAAAATAAGACGTCTCCTATTAAATATATCTAAATGTTAGAAACTGTCTAGTTTATATTGAAATCTAATTATCCCTAAGAAAAACGCTTGTTGAAATAAAATGTCCAAGTTGTATTAGAGAATCATATCATAGCATTATGTGTTCAGAAGTCAAATATTTATTTTTATTTATAAATCTATTTTCATTTCAGTACAAAAGTTTTCATATCGTTTCGAGAAATTTTATATTTGTATATAATTATTAGCGGAAATCTATGATGAAATGTTATGGAAATGTATAGTGCAATTAAGTGTATTAGGGATGTTTTTGGGGTGGGGAATACAAATTTTTGGTGCATCGTATTTCGTGGTAATTTTTGATGCACATTGGGATGTCTCGAGAATTTGATTTGTATAGAGTGTAAAATATTGACTAAATAAATACATTATGAAACTTAGTAGTTTATCGTAATAACTCGATGATCCTAAAATACATCCACCAATAACAAACAACGTATATTGCCTTCCTACATCGTTTTACTTACTGCACAATATGAACACCCAAAAAGGTTCAACGCATCATGGAAATGCGATGAATAAAGGCAATAACTACCTTTAACCTTTTTCACAAATAATTCACCGATTAGAAATGACTGTTTTGCTTTTGTACTACTGGTCTGTGGTTGATTGAACATCCATTGTTTGGAGGTCATATGTGATTCGGCTTTTTGAAAACCTTCTATTTCACAAATATTGAACAAGGCACAATAAATACGTTGGCATCAAACTATTCAAATTACCAGAAACAAACAATAGCCACCTAATACCACACTCTCAACTCAAACATGCAAGAAATGCATGAATCAGACTCAACCAGATCTACGACTGAATCCAAACGAATTCTATTCGAGTTTTAATGATGAAATTATTATTTTATGTCTGTTATCTTCTGGTCATTCATTGTTGGGATCATTCTTTATCGTTTCACACATATCAAAACGTATTTTTATTGTTTGTGAACATCCCTTCTGAAGTTACTTGTCGAAAAAGATAACCGATGTCATTTTAAGCTTATTCAGTAGTTTCAAAAAGGGGAATAGCGATTCAAAGACCAATGAAAATACATGTGAAACAGGCATTCCTCCGGAAATGCTGATTGCTTATTCAGAATATGTATATTTGCGTCTTGTCCTCAGGATCACAATGCGTACTACCCCAGTTTCCCGCTAGGCTTTATTGGTTATACGAATACCGTGCTAACCAATAAAAGCGCTATGGTTATGCATCGAACTGCATTCACTCTTTTTCGTGCTAGACGAATTACCAAAAAAATATTCATTCCCAAGAATTTCAATAATTAATTTGGGAATGAAGTACAGAAATGGGGAAAAGACGTAGGCCTTCCTCTTCGACCAGCTCTAGCTGCGAAGACGAATGTGAGAAATCAAGAAGCAAATTTAGGAATCGTAAACAGAAATCTAAGGGGCCGAATTGCAATATACAACCGGCAAGAAAACGAATAAGGAAAACATTGTTTTCATTGGGGCTTGTGAGGCCAATAGATCTGAACGGTATCGTTCGCAGATTGGTACTAGTCTGACAGCTTTGGGGAAAGTGCTTTCATTATTGATGTCACAGATCAAAGAAGGAGAAGAACCGAATCTACAGCTGAGTGATTCCGTCAATGATGCTGCAAGACTCTTTTTTGATCTTGGGCCAAGCAATAGAGATATTGTCCTTGATAAAAATACTAGCTGGAAGCCGCCTGTGCCATCCCGGCAGGCAGTAGTTTATTCCCACCATGTCCTCTACCCGAAAATGCCATTTTTAATTCGCTATAAACAATGAACAACGATTTTTTCAGTTTTTTTATTGTAAAATGGAAACTATTGAAGCAGTGATAATGGTGCAGCTGATGAACTGTGGAGAATTGAATTCCGAAAACAATGCCGGGTCAAACGATCGGATAATTAGAATAGGAGGAAAGTTGTAAAAACAGAAAAATTGTTCGTTTCTTCAATTCATAACTCTGCCATTTTTCAATACCAAGTGCTCTAACTTGGCACGATGATAGCTATTGTCGTGCACTCTATGTGTGCGAAACCTGGATTCAGTCGGATCGATGGTTTTCGCACGATCCTTATTTGAATTTTTTTTTTAATATTCTCGTGGAGAGCTGGATGCGTTTGAGATCGTCCGATTGAAATCAACAAAATAGATTTGGGAAGAAGACGTGAACAGTAACAAAACGTATATTCTGATTTTGAGATAAAAAGCGTTTGAGTGTGTTGAAAATTTCCTCGTATAAGGTTTGTTTTTATTTGTCAACATGCGTATTGAAATCGTGGACTATTGATAGAAAATTGCTGGTGTGATTCGCAATCATCCCGCCGATCATGGTTAAAAACTCTTTACGCTTGATCAACTCAACCACTTCATCATCCTCGGAATTATTTGATGTTCTGCGTGCTTTCATTTCTATTCCATTGCTCATTACGCGCCAGCCTACCATGCTGGGTAATAGCACTTCAAAAGGTAAGGCCTCGTTAATCCATTGCTCGTACAAGTTTCGACTTCTGAGGGCTTCAGCTGGTAAACGGACGAACAATTTCAGAACACTTGTTATGAATCTCAAGGAATGTTCCGGAGACACGTCTGTCATGTTCATCAGCAATGAGAAGTATCACCTGGGGGAAGAGCGGTAATTACTGCTCTGAAGTTGATTTGTATGTATCTATTTCTCATCTCGATCGGACGGAAAATGATTTCCTTAAAATTTGTAGAAAAATTTTGATTTCACTCTTCTTATAGAAATAAAAATCTCTATTCTTTGATTCGGAGAAGAAAAAAGACAAAAAATAATTCATTAAAGTTTATTTCATTATGCACAAACGTTGGAATAGGGATTTACCTCCTGCCCCAGAAGAAGGAATTTACTATACTTCTGTGTCTCTATTTGTCTCGTTTCAAAACATATATGTTCGAGATATTTTTTATTAGTCTGGTCATTAAAGGAAACAAATAAACAAATAACTCCACCACACCATTTTCAATACATTGAGTAATTGCAATAACAACAGGTGATCGCGTATTAATACCTATCTTCAACTTCTATGCTGACTATTCTGTGAATTATATCACCCTTTTCCCATGAAACCGCTGTCTTTGCAGAGTCAGCTCCCCGGATTCTAGGAATCACCTGATGTACATGGACTCTTGTCTTCTCTTGGCAATCGAAACAGTAGACAGTAGTTGATCTTGTTAGCGTAAACACGGATATACATGATACTTATAATTGTGAACGGATATATATTGTCGAAAACAGAATCTAAGAATATTTTTGGCGCAGTCGATAGGATATTCGGGTTTGTGCGTATCGAACGGACAGTTTCCGTTTTATTGACTAACCGAATATCGATCAATTTAGTGATTCATCTGGTGGAGTTGTTGGTTATGGAGCAGTCAAATCCTTGGACACCCATCCAATCGAGGATGAAACGAATTTGCCGAGATTTGGAACAATGGCTCAACCATTCAAAGCTGAATATTCAAATTGCATTCCCGAGCTCGATGGCAATTCAAACGAATTGAGTAGATATCTTTCCGTATGCGAATCACTTCTCAATACATTTTTAAATCAAACGAATCCGAATAGCTTTCACAATACTTATTTGTTGAATACAATCAAATCGAAACTGAAAGGAAGTACTCGATTGGTAATCAATATCCAAAATTTATGTAGTTTGGCAGACCTGAATATTGTTTTGACAAGGAATTTTGCTGATCAATGAGATGAATTCTACTTAAAAAGACATCTTCTTGTGTTGAAATAGCTTCCTGATGAAAAACCACGGCAATTTAATGATCGGTGACATAATATTCTGAATCTTCAATGTATTTATGTGAATTCACATGAAGCAACAGCTGGAGCGAAAATTCTGAAAAGAATCAGCAAAATTTAGCCCCTAAAACGTTTCTACCCGGAATGAGAGAACCTTTAGGGACCATTATCCGGTGCATGAAACCAACCCCGCTTAGCGAGACATTGCAGTTCTTTATAGAGAAAGAAAATGTTCGATATTTCCAAAACAATTTGAATAGAAATCCCATGAAAGCACCTCAAACCCAGTTCAGGCAGAATCCACGAAACAGGGTCCACACCAATCCTCGACAAAAAATGTATTTCCATTCAATGATCAAACTCCAAATAATAAATTCCGATCACAAGCCACCTTTCCGCCCCAACCCATATCAATTCAGCCAAGACCGAACCAAGTACAACGTTTCCTAAACAATTTTCGAGTTTTCAAACCACCATTTGAAAATCAGAATGCATTCAAACTAAATTCAAATAGGACGTTCCCCAAACCAACTCCAATGAGTGTTTCTACGAGAAACACTTCAAGTAACCTCAATCAAGGCTTTTCCATCTTCGAGGAACTATTCAATGGTGAAAATTGAACGAAGTTTGTGACAGTGTAGACATCTTGATCGTTTCAATGAATTCTGTAAGTCTGAAAATAAATATTACCAATATCCAGTTGATCATGGGATTATGAAAACTTCGATACTTAGCTCAATATACTGAAGAAAAGTCAATTCCAGTGAACTTGCTGAACAAGTTATAAAAGTCAAAACATCGCCCCAGCGAAACCAAAATGAATGAGTAACCGTTCAATTGTCCCAAAATAATTTCGGACAAGATATGGTGAACTTTATAAAGGGTTATGTATCCCCAGATATTCAATACCATCTGTATTTCGAGAATTCCGGTATACACGTATGTCATCAATCAAATTCAAAAAATGCAATGAAAAGTCAATCGATATAACCGATAAGGACGATATCAAGGAAATAATCAAAAACTATCATGAGGGCAACCCTATATATAGAATAAATGAAAAATGTAATTGGCCGTTCATAAAGGATGCCATCCGAACGTATATCAATGATTGTGAAATTTGTCAGTAGAGTAAGTATGAGAGAAACCCTGTTATTATAAAAATGAATGTAACCACAACCAAACCATTTGAAAGTATTCACGTCGATACTTTCACTATCGAAAATACCAAATTCACAACCATTGTTGATAGCTTTTCCAAAAATGCCCAGGCCTCCCTACTCAGCACACCATCGGGAACAATAAATAAATAGTCAATAATCTTCTGCAATTCTTTTCCCATCACGGTATTCCCAAACAAATTGTCACAGATGATGGCACAGAATTCAAAAACTCAGTTGTTTCAGAACTCCTAACCCTTCATGAAATAGACATTTATTTCTGTTCACCTCACAACTCACAGTCTAATGGAATAATTGAGAGATTCCACTCAACTTTGATTGAACACATTCGTCTTCTCTATACAATTGATTTCCTAAAGACTTCCATAAAATTGAAAATGCCATTTGCCTTAGCCCATTTGATATATTCGAACGAAATCCAAACCGATCGATATAATCAATGGACCGATAATGATCCTTTCAATATGGAAATCGATAAAATCCTAATCAATGACTATATCACCGATCGTCGTGAAAAATCATAATTTTTTTACGAAAAAATCAATTCCGACGTAATGCAAAAGAAAAAAATAATTATCCAGAAAAGAAATGAGAAACATGATGATCCGAAAATATTTAAACCGAAACAAAAGGTATTCGTTAAAAAAGATATTCGCAAGAAAACTGTTTGATATATCTACAACGTTGAACACAGTTAATAAAGATAACAAGACTGTATCAATTGACACTCAGGATATATTACACATGGATAACCCGAAACGACCTTTGAAGCAGACGTTCACTTTCGAGAAATAAACTTGACGTATCTATTGTTTTAGATTTCCGAAAATCTTTTGACTCCAAGGAAAAATAACGCTTCGGAATTTAAGGAATAATCCAGGTTACCCCATTGAAATTGGGAATCGAAAAATTTGAGGAAATATTCCACTTACTAATTATTTATTATGACCTGAAACCAATCATTATTGAAATGGATAAATTGCATGTTCAATTTGAAAAATTCAATAACCAAAGAGAAAGACTACTCAAACGACACATTGAACTACATTAAATATTATCCTCTACGGAGAAACAGGTAGAAAAGAAACTAGTTGAAATATTACCACATCCCCAAGAGGTCTAATTAATGTATGTAACGTAGGCTTTGCACTAAGATGCAATCGCGCCTTAAGCGTATGTTCCGTGAATGTCAAAATATGATCAGACAGATGACAGTCGTTGATGAACTGAAAAAAAGTAAAAAGTTGTATTATACTTACAAACTAGAATAAAAGTTAGAAGCAGTATTACTTATGCTATTTTATTGAGAAATACATTACATGGTGTCAGAAGTCGTGTGACGAATTTATAAAAAGTGAAGAATTCTGCCCGAAAAGGTTATAAACAAAGAAATACCTGAACATGGGAGATGAAAGCGGCGTGGCTGGGATAAGACCGCCAAAACCTCTAACATTCACTGAAAACATGTCTGCTAACTGGAAAGACTGGATACAACAATTCAACTGGTACGCCACTGCATCACAACTTAGCAAAAAATCAGCAGAAGTGCAGGCAGCAACCTTTATGGCCGTAATTGGACCTGAAGCAATACAGATTTTCAACAACTTCAACCTAACCGAAGCCCAGCAGAAAGACATGGGTCAAATAAAAAATAAGTTTGAAGAATATTGCATACCGAAAAGAAATGTCTCATTTGAAAGATACAACTTCTTCAGAATCATACAAAAAGAAGATGAGCCCTTTGAAGAATTTCTGAAAACCATCAAAACACAGGCAAAAACTTGCGAATTTGACAACCTGACAAACAGCCTGCTGAAGGACAAAATAGTCTCCGGAGTACAATCAGATGCAGTTAGAGAAAAACTACTCACTGAAGAGAATCTGGACCTAAACAAAGCAATCTCGATATGCCGAGCTAGTGAACAAGCAACAAAACAACTGAAAGAAATCAATGTTTCAGAAAATAGCCACGTACACCTAGTGAAAGGAAAAAAAAAAGATTGTAGCAAAGAGACGTTTATGTGCAAACGATGTGGCACAAGGCACAAAAAACAAAATTGTCCAGCATATCAAAACAAATGTGATAGCTGTAACAAAAAAGGACACTTCGCAAGTCAGTGTTGGTCGAAGAAAGAAAAAGTAAAAAAGGGTACGAAAATACATTCAGTAGAAGAAAGTGAAAATCAGTTGGAGAGGTCAGAAGACGAACAAGAAATTTTATACATTAGAAGTCTAATCCAGAACCAGGAAGAAGATTGGCATGAGATTATCCAAATAGGAAAGCAGAAAATAAAAGTTGAATTAGACACTGGTGCTCAATGTAATGTTCTGCCAAAATGGATAAGTGATAGACTTGAGTGTAAAATGAGGCAATCAAATACCAAAAGACTGGTAAGTTTTACAGACGATAAAATAACAGTGCTAGGCGAGGCAACTCTGAATTGCAACATAAAAGGTGTGCAACAAAACATAACATTCAAAATTGTTGAAAAAGACGTTCCCCCTATTCTTGGAAGAAAGTCATGTGAAAACCTAGGTCTGGTAGTAAGAGTTCACCAATTGAAATATACTAACAAAGATGAGGATATTTTCAAAGGACTAGGATGTCTAAAAAACTATGAATATGATATTGACCTAGTTGAAAACCCACAATTTAGAATACAACCCACAATAAGAATCCCTTACTACATAAAAAAAGAAGTGCGAGAAGAACTTGACAAAATGGTTAAATTGGGCGTAATAAAACCTATAAAAGAACCTACTCCAGTAGTCAGCCCCATGGTTGTAGTCAAACAGAAGGGAAAGTTAAGAATTTGCATTGACCCTACCGATGTCAACAAAAATATTTTGAGAAGGCACTAACCACTTAAAACAATTGAGGAGATGTCAGCGGAAATAAATGGAGCCAAATACTTCACATTGTTGGATTGCAAACGAGGATTCTGGCAAATCAAAGTAACAGATGGTACACAAAAATTCCTTACTTTCTTTACGCCTTGGGGACGATACTGTTGCACCAGGCTACCGTTTGGAATATCAGCAGCGCCAGAGGTCTTTCAGGAAGCCATAAATTTTGTGTTAGGAGACATCCCAAACGTCCAATGCTACATGGACGACATATTGATACATGCAGATAGTGTAGAAAAAGTACAAAAGTTAACAGAACGAGTCATTAAAAAATTAAAAGAAGCTGGCCTAAAGTTGAACCATGAAAAATGTATTTTCGCCAAAAAATCGGTCGAATTCATGGGCCACATATTCACGGCTGATGGTATTTCATTAGATCCGTCAAAAGTAGAGGCAATTCAAAATATAAATACCCCCAAAAATGTGACAGAAATACAGAGACTTCCGGGTATGATCACCTACCTGAACAAATTCATACCAAATATGTCAGAACTTACTGAACCATTAAGGAAGCTACTACAGAAGAATGTTGTATATCAATGGAATTTCGAACAAGAAGAAGCATTTCAAAAAATAAAGAGAATATTGACAACTCCACCAGTTCTCAGGTATTATGACGTGAACAAGGACATCACACTATCTGTCGATGCAAGTTCAAAAAGCCCAGGAGCTGTTATACTCCAAGATAATCAACCCATTGCATATGCAACAAAAGCATTAACAGCCTCACAACAAAATTGGCCACAGATCGAAAAGGAAGCATTTGCCATTAAATTTGGTTGTCATAAATTCCATGATTACGTATTTGGAAAAAAACTGACAATTGAAACCGACCATAAACCACTCGAAACAATTTTCAAGAAGCCAATTCAATGTGCACCAGCTAGGCTACAGAGAATACTGTTAGATGTCTCAGTATATTCTCCCAAAATTATATACAAAAAAGGAAACGAAATACCAATCGCTGATCTTCTAAGTCGAGACATTAAAACAGACAATAACCATGAAGAAATCGATGAAGAAGAATTAGTAGTACAAATAATCTTAGCTATGACTGAAAACGCTAGAAAATCTCTTGAAAAGGCTACAGAAGAAGATAAAGAACTCCAAACTCTCATAAACTATATTAACATGGGATTTCCAAATGATAGACTTTGTTTACCTGAAATAGTGAGACATTATCATAATTTTCGAGAGGAACTTTCCACCTATGAAGGACTAGTATTTAAAGGAGAAAAAGTAATAGTACCGAAATCAAAAATCAAAGAGATGTTGAAACAAATACATACAGGACATTTTGAAATACAAAGTTGCCTAAAAAGAGCAAGGCAATTACTATACTGGAAAGGACAATATGAAGATATTGTTAATTTTGTTACAAAATGTGCAATATGTGAGTCAACCCAAAGAAACAACCCTAAAGAGCCTATAATGATGAAAGAAATTCCTAATAGACCTTGGCAGAGAGTAGCCACAGATCTGTTCTCTTATAAAGAACAAAGCTATATATCCATCATCGACAGTTATTCAGGATACATAGATTTCAAAAAATTGAAGACTACTACATCCAATGAAGTAATAGATATAATGAAAGACTGGTTTTCCATGCATGGTATAGCTGAAGTAGTTGAGTCAGATAATGGACCACAGTACTCAAGCAGACAATTTCAAGAATTTGCAATAGAGTGGGGCTTCGAACACCGAACAAGTAGCCCATACCACGCACAAGGAAATGGATTAGCTGAAAGAGGGGTACAAATAGCAAAAAACATTTTACGTAAGTGTTTCATGGACAAATCTGATGTTGAACTAGCACTACTAAACTATAGAAATACTCCTAGAAACCAAATTCTTGGAACCCCAAGTCAAAGATTGTTTAGTCGAATAACCAGATCCACTTAACCAACATCTATAGAAAACCTAAAACCAAAAATAGTTGAAAATGTACAGGAGGAGCTGAAAGTATTAAGGCTGAAACAAAAGGAATATGGAGACCAACATAGGAAAACAAAAGAAGAATTAAAAGAAGGAGAGAGAATAAGGTATAGAATTGACCATCGAAGTTGGAGAGGAGGAGAAGTAATACAGAAGAACGAGAACCCAAGATCAATTATCATACAAACCGACAATGGAAAACAGTTAAGAAGAAATTCAGGTATTATCCACAAAACCAGTGCCATGATTCCTGGAAAGAAAGAACTTGTCGTACTCCCAAACAGCCAACCAGAAATACCCGAAGAAGTCCTAGGACGAAAAGTTATCCCTGAACCAAGATCTCCGAGCAGTACACCAGATCTCCCAACTCCACAAAACAAACATGAAACCCCTGAAAATGTTCATCAAACAAAGTCAGGTAGAATTGTCAAGCCTAGAGTTATGCTCGATTTGCAAAAAAAAAAAAAAAAAAAAAAAAAAAAAAAAATTTAATCTAATCAAAGTATAGGGGATGTAACGTAGGCTTTGCACTAAGATGCAATCGCGCCTTAAGCGTATGTTCCGTGAATGTCAAAATATGATCAGACAGATGACAGTCGTTGATGAACTGAAAAAAAGTAAAAAGTTGTATTATACTTACAAACTAGAATAATAGTTAGAAGCAGTATTACTCATGCTATTTTATTGAGAAATACATTACAATGTATAAGGATCTATATTCAAATCAATAACAGAAAACTGAGATTCAACAGACGGGGAATACTATGAAAAAGGAATTCAAGAACTGCAAGATATTCAGCAGAAAATTGAATCTCTGTTCAAAAACAAAATTCGTTAATCTTGAAGCCTTTCATACAAATGTATGAAAGGCTTATTGAAGTCGATTGCTATTCATCGAACGATGAAATCTCCTATATTATTCATATTCCAATAAGTTATCCAACTGATTTTGAATATTTCCACCTATTTTCTATACCCATTCAATAATTCCTCAAAACAAATTTTTGACAAAAAAATATTTTCACTATACATTCATGAGCGATCGCTGCACGGAAATCATGCCACAACGCTTCATCTGCAAATCATCAACCAAGAAGATCCAGCAAAGCCTCAGGTCGGTTAAAGACAAAAGAGACCCACTGTCAGCGGCAGGGGTTTATCGCATACCGTGTACCTGTGGGAAGGTTTACATCGGTACCACGAAAAGATCCATGAGTACAAGGCTCAAAGAGCATCAAAGGAACTGCAGGCTGGGGCAAACCGACAAATCGGCGGTGGCGGAACACGCATTGAGTGAGGGCGACCACAAGATTCTGTTCGAAAATGCAACACTGATTGCCCCCAACCAGGGTTACCGTAGCCGCCTGGTACGGGAGGCAATAGAGATCCAAAAACATGCGGACAGTTTTAACAGAAAGGAAGAAGCGTTGACTCTAAACATAATTTGGAATCCGATTCTGAAGAAATCAAGGATAACTAATGAAATCACAGCAGGTAGTGCGGCAACTAATAATGATGATTATTCCCCGAACCCGGCAGAAGTAATTAACACTCCAGACTACCTGCATCAATATAAATACGCCTTAAGAAATCGAACTGTTTAGTCATCGGAGATGAATAAGCCTCTGAAGAAGCTGGCCACTCGCGCTAGCGAAACGTCAGGAAGAAATTCCAAAGAACGACGGCCTTCAAGCCCGAAGAGCAGTAGTTATACTTATAACCTCGGCCGCGAAAGCCTTAACCATTTTGTCTTGCTCGGTTGCTTCGTAAGGGGAGTGATTGACCAGGACGGTATGGACAGATATTCGTCTCACAGTTCTTGAGAATGAATTCAAAATGGAATTCGAAACGTCGAACAAATCAAAAAGATACCTAACGGATAAAAAACCCAGAAAAATTCATCTTGCATATCGAAGATCCGTGAAAACATCAATTTCTACATAATACCTGGATGGGCAGGATGCAGCCTTAATATCGGACCAAGTCGGATAATGACTGAGGAGAGTCATTATAAATACCAGTTTCCGTGGAGAACAGACAATTGAAGTCTTTGCTTGCTCTTGCTTGGTTGCTTCGTAAGGGGAGTGATTGACCAGGACGGTATGGACAGATATTCGTCTCACAGTTCTTGAGAATGAATTCAAAATGGAATTCGAAACGTCGAACAAATCAAAAAGATACCTAACGGATAAAAAACCCAGAAAAATTCATCTTGTATATCGAAGATCCGTGAAAACATCAATTTCTACATAATACTTGGATGGGCTGGATGCAGCCTCAATATCGGACCAAGTCGGATAATGACTGAGGAGAGTCATTATAAATACCAGTTTCCGTGGAGAACAGACAACTGAAGTCTTTGCTTGCTCTTGCTTGGTTGCTTCGTAAGGGGAGTGATTGACCAGGACGGTATGGACAGATATTCGTCTCACAGTTCTTGAGAATGAATTCAAAATGGAATTCGAAACGTCGAACAAATCAAAAAGATACCTAACGGATAAAAAACCCAGAAAAATTCATCTTGCATATCGAAGATCCGTGAAAACATCAATTTCTACATAATACCTGGATGGGCAGGATGCAGCCTTAATATCGGACCAAGTCGGATAATGACTGAGGAGAGTCATTATAAATACCAGTTTCCGTGGAGAACAGACAATTGAAGTCTTTGCTTGCTCTTGCTTGGTTGCTTCGTAAGGGGAGTGATTGACCAGGACGGTATGGACAGATATTCGTCTCACAGTTCTTGAGAATGAATTCAAAATGGAATTCGAAACGTCGAACAAATCAAAAAGATACCTAACGGATGAAAAACCCAGAAAAATTCATCTTGCATATCGAATATCCGTGAAAACATCAATTTCTACATATATATATATATATATATATATATATATATATATATATATATATATAAATATATATAAATTGTCAAAAACAGACTTTGAGAATCGAAGAACATTTTTTGTGAGTCTTACTCTAGAGGATACGAAGACCTTCTTCTCTAATTACTTGATAAGGTCCGACCTTTTTCCTCTGGTGTAATCGGCTTGTATTTGTTTTGTGATAGGATGGATTTTCACGTTCTTGGTAATCTTTGGGCATCATCTCTCTTATTCATACTACTCGGTCGTTTCTCAATTTCGATAGCCTCTCTGATTGTTCGAGAGTAGAAGTTTTCATCGCTCGCTAATGTTTTGGTGTTTTCGAAATTGATGTTATGCCCTGTCTCCAATACGTGTTGGAAGATGAAGGATGTGGTGACTTTCCCTTTCACTGATACTTTCACTATCTGGAAAGATTTACTTGTCTACGTTTCGACTCCCATTTCGGAGCCATTTTCAAGACTGAGTGACCTTGCGTCTAGGTCTGAGTTGTCTCACTAGCTGGCTATCATCACTGGAGATCGAGGATTGAAGGTTGGTGGGATTTAAGGGTTCATTAGTAATTATGGCAGGATCAGGTATCGGACGGTCGATGGGAGGTTCGAACGGATTAGTTCCCAAGTCGGAGTAAATAGAAGTCTTCTATTTACTCCGACTTGGGAATATATATATATATATATATATATTGATTTTGTGAGGTTGTAGTCAAGTTTGTTGGCAGTTACAATTTGATCAAATCTTTGAAGAACAGAATTATCAGAATCAGTCATCTCAGTTAACAAAAGAAGAGCTTATCCATGTTTAGTAAAATCCTAATTGAAAATTCATATCCAAAAAGTTTAGTAAATAGAATAATTTTTTGTGAAAGAATAGTTTCCATTAGTTGCCAAAATGAAAGTAATGATTTAGTACAACCTTTCAATAATAAATCATTACCTTATATTCAAGAACTAACACCAAAATTAATTAATGCATTTCGAAATAATAACTTTATAATTTCCAAAAGAAATGTCATCACTATCTCTAAATTATATAGCAAAGTTAAGACCCCAATATTGAACAAACAAAAATACAACTTAGTATACAAAATTTCATGCATGGATTGTTCTAAAACATAAAGAGGCCAAACATCTAGACCCTTGAATAGTCGCATTATTTCACATAAAAGCGACTGTAGACGAAACGTTAATTCTTGCGCTTTGAGTGAACACGTCAACATTGAGGATCACAAGATGGATTTTGAACACCCAGAAATTTTGGATAGAGAAACAAATATAACCAAAAGAACATTTTTAGAAATGACACATATCAATAACGAAGAACATTCTATGAACAAAAAAACGGATCTCAATAATTTAAGCCAAGTATATACATTTCTACTTGAATACGAGAAAGATAGAAGAAAATCACCTGGTATTCAGAATTTTCCCACATGACATTACATCAAAATTTGACATACTTCAATATTCTTCAAGGTTTTGTCTATTTGTTTTGTACCGATTTATATTTTATTCTCGCGTTAGTAAATGTTCCATATTTCTATCTTTACAAAATATCATCCAATGTATTCTTTTAAGTTGTCCTGACGAAGGTAATAGATCTACCGAAAGCTTGACTAATAACAAAGAGTCCTCTTTGTAACTGCCCACAAACTTGACTGCAACCTCACAAAATCAATCGAATTATATTATAGCCAGTCACTTATTCTTCTCCTATATATATATATATATATATATATATATATATATAGGAGAAGAATAAGAATATATATATATATATATATATTTATATATCTGCGAATATTGACCATTCGACATACAAGACAGATTGGTTATTTGACTGATTGGGACAGTATTGACAGATATTGGTATAACAGTTCTTGAAATGTCTTCAGAATGGAAATCCCGATAAGAATTCGAGATCAACAAACAGTCGACTGTTTTATTAACGAATTCCTATCAGGATTTATTTTTAGGAGTCTTATGAGTGTTGTAGTGAAAAAAGCATATAACTCTGTTGAAAAGCGATGAAGAAGGTGGGATAGACATTGGATATTATGCTGATAGAAAGGAGGAATTTTGAATGCTATTGGCTAAAAAAAACGTATGTGCCATTCCTGTCTTTGGGAGGCACAGCTAGGAAACTAGTGGAGACAAACGAAAAATTCATTTGAATTTTTTGGTCAGGACACCAAAATACGTAAGTTCGACAAATTTTTTTTTTTCGCTTGAGAGCGGACTGATAGAATTTTACCCAATAAATACCCTGCACTCAAAAATGTGTCAGCAATGATTCTTACATCTGTGAAAACAACTTTGAGGGAAGTTGTTCATGAGTATCTATGATATTGGCTGAAAAAATGAACAATGACTGAATGTATTACGAAATAATGGACGGTGCTTCAGAATATAAACCTAAAGAAAAAATATTGAAAGTCACCCAAGTTTCAAAATACCTACTTCGTTGAGGGAATCGATAAAGAGGAAGATGATTCGGGGAGTTGAGTGCAAGTTAACATCAACCTGCTGATTTCATGAGTATGTCCGTGTTTGTACACTTTTTTTTTATGTGGCTGAAAAGGAGCTTTAAAATGAATATGTTGGACGAGCCTATTATTTTTCTAGTAAATGGACATTCGCAACATGTTCAATACATTTAAGATATTCCTGAAATTTGCGTCTCAAATATGACTGTATTATATTATACGGGTGTGGAATTAAATGAAACAATGATCAACATTACTGTATGGATAGAAGATATATAGCCTCCTTCAATGAAAACAAACGATCTGATCACAATGCTTTCGAATATAGAAATTTTTTTTTTCAAATAAGCTTTCAGAATTGAAAATATCTCAGTGTCGAAAAATGCATGAATTCTTTTAGAGAGAACTTAGAAGCATCAATACGATAAAGAAATTTTTCAAACTCACTTTGGCATTCGCTGGACTACTATCGTCCCCTTCGGCATTGTGGACGTAGGAATTATGATTGACTTCAGTGGTCACCAATATCCTTATAACTCAGATGGTTCAAACTACAACATTTTTCTTATGATGAAGTTCTCCAATTTTCCACCTAATAGGGGAGAGAAGTTTCGGTGTCATAATTATAGTAATTGAGGAAGAATTCATCAACTCGACTATTAATCAAATATTCATCAAGGTTTCAATTTCACTGATTTTTCATCAGACTTTATCTATCTTATGAATCATTTAGGATATTTAGTAACTGGGTGACACTTTGAAGAGAATGATAGCTCGGGACTTTCTGAGCTATGTATACATGTTGTGGATGTAGTTTGTTCAGTAGTTCTTTATCTATATCTTTGAGTGACATCAATCCGAGGACTGCATTGAAATGAAACCCCTTGTAGGAAATTCATATTTTTTTCTCATGTAAAGATGAAAACAGTGTGTTTGAGTCTCAGCCATATTATAGTCTTTAATGCTCTCATTTTCTGCATTTTCAATCAGTACATGCTCCACAGTTAGTTCAGATTTCCTACTCCCTAAGAGAAGAAGGTCTTCGTATCCTCTAGAGTAAGACTCACAAAAAATGTTCATCGATTCTCAAAGTCTGTTTTTGACAATTTATATATATATATATATATATATATATATATATATATATATATATATATATATATATATATATATATATATATATATATACATAAATATATATAAATTGTCAAAAACAGACTTTGAGAATCGAAGAACATTTTTTGTGAGTCTTACTCTAGAGGATACGAAGACCTTCTTCTCTTAGGGAGTAGGAAATCTGAACTAACTGTGGAGCATGTACTGATTGAAAATGCAGAAAATGAGAGCATTAAAGACTATAATATGGCTGAGACTCAAACACACTGTTTTCATCTTTACATGAGAAAAAAATATGAATTTCCTACAAGGGGTTTCATTTCAATGCAGTCCTCGGATTGATGTCACTCAAAGATATAGATAAAGAACTACTGAACAAACTACATCCACAACATGTATACATAGCTCAGAAAGTCCCGAGCTATCATTCTCTTCAAAGTGTCACCCAGTTACTAAATATCCTAAATGATTCATAAGATAGATAAAGTCTGATGAAAAATCAGTGAAATTGAAACCTTGATGAATATTTGATTAATAGTCGAGTTGATGAATTCTTCCTCAATTACTATAATTATGACACCGAAACTTCTCTCCCCTATTAGGTGGAAAATTGGAGAACTTCATCATAAGAAAAATGTTGTAGTTTGAACCATCTGAGTTATAAGGATATTGGTGACCACTGAAGTCAATCATAATTCCTACGTCCACAATGCCGAAGGGGACGATAGTAGTCCAGCGAATGCCAAAGTGAGTTTGAAAAATTTCGTTATCGTATTGATGCTTCTAAGTTCTCTCTAAAAGAATTCATGCATTTTTCGACACTGAGATATTTTCAATTCTGAAAGCTTATTTGAAAAAAAAAATTTCTATATTCGAAAGCATTGTGATCAGATCGTTTGTTTTCATTGAAGGAGGCTATATATCTTCTATCCATACAGTAATGTTGATCATTGTTTCATTTAATTCCACACCCGTATAATATAATACAGTCATATTTGAGACGCAAATTTCAGGAATATCTTAAATGTATTGAACATGTTGCGAATGTCCATTTACTAGAAAAATAATAGGCTCGTCCAACATATTCATTTTAAAGCTCCTTTTCAGCCACATAAAAAAAAAGTGTACAAACACGGACATACTCATGAAATCAGCAGGTTGATGTTAACTTGCACTCAACTCCTCGAATCATCTTCCTCTTTATCGATTCCCTCAACGAAGTAGGTATTTTGAAACTTGGGTGACTTTCAATATTTTTTCTTTAGGTTTATATTCTGAAGCACCGTCCATTATTTCGTAATACATTCAGTCATTGTTCATTTTTTCAGCCAATATCATAGATACTCATGAACAACTTCCCTCAAAGTTGTTTTCACAGATGTAAGAATCATTGCTGACACATTTTTGAGTGCAGGGTATTTATTGGGTAAAATTCTATCAGTCCGCTCTCAAGCGAAAAAAAAAAATTTGTCGAACTTACGTATTTTGGTGTCCTGACCAAAAAATTCAAATGAATTTTTCGTTTGTCTCCACTAGTTTCCTAGCTGTGCCTCCCAAAGACAGGAATATCACATACGTTTTTTTTAGCCAATAGCATTCAAAATTCCTCCTTTCTATCAGCATAATATCCAATGTCTATCCCACCTTCTTCATCACTTTTCAACAGAGTTATATGCTTTTTTCACTACAACACTCATAAGACTCCTAAAAATAAATCCTGATAGGAATTCGTTAATAAAACAGTCGACTGTTTGTTGATCTCGAATTCTTATCGGGATTTCCATTCTGAAGACATTTCAAGAACTGTTATACCAATATCTGTCAATACTGTCCCAATCAGTCAAATAACCAATCTGTCTTGTATGTCGAATGGTCAATATTCGCAGATATATAAATATATATATATATATATATATTCTTATTCTTCTCCTATATATATATATATATATATATATATATATATATATATATATATATATATATATATATAAATATATATATATATATATATATATATATATATATATATATATATATATATATATATATATATATATATATATATATATATATATATATATATATATATATATATATATAGGAGAAGAATAAGTGACTGGCTATAATATAATTCGATTGATTTTGTGAGGTTGCAGTCAAGTTTGTGGGCAGTTACAAAGAGGACTCTTTGTTATTAGTCAAGCTTTCGGTAGATCTATTACCTTCGTCAGGACAACTTAAAAGAATACATTGGATGATATTTTGTAAAGATAGAAATATGGAACATTTACTAACGCGAGAATAAAATATAAATCGGTACAAAACAAACAGACAAAACCTCGGAGAATATTGAAGTATGTCAAATTTTGATGTAATGTCATGTGGGAAAATTCTGAATACCAGGTGATTTTCTTCTATCTTTCTCGTATTCAAGTAGAAATGTATATACTTGGCTTAAATTATTGAGATCCGTTTTTTTGTTCATAGAATGTTCTTCGTTATTGATATGTGTCATTTCTAAAAATGTTCTTTTGGTTATATTTGTTTCTCTATCCAAAATTTCTGGGTGTTCAAAATCCATCTTGTGATCCTCAATGTTGACGTGTTCACTCAAAGCGCAAGAATTAACGTTTCGTCTACAGTCGCTTTTATGTGAAATAATGCGACTATTCAAGGGTCTAGATGTTTGGCCTCTTTATGTTTTAGAACAATCCATGCATGAAATTTTGTATACTAAGTTGTATTTTTGTTTGTTCAATATTGGGGTCTTAACTTTGCTATATAATTTAGAGATAGT
Organism: Zygogramma bicolorata; assembly: GCA_032362365.1. Taxonomy (NCBI): domain Eukaryota; kingdom Metazoa; phylum Arthropoda; class Insecta; order Coleoptera; family Chrysomelidae; genus Zygogramma; species Zygogramma bicolorata. The sequence goes on along the minus strand of JAVJAQ010004846.1, from coordinate 1,798 downwards.
GATGACATTTCTTTTGGAAATTATAAAGTTATTATTTCGAAATGCATTAATTAATTTTGGTGTTAGTTTTTGAATATAAGGTAATGATTTATTATTGAAAGGTTGTACTAAATCATTGTTTTCATTTTGGCAACTAATGGAAACTATTCTTTCACAAAAAATTATTCTATTTACTAAACTTTTTGGATATGAATTTTCAATTAGGATTTTACTAAACATGGATAAGCTCTTCTTTTGTTAACTGGGATGACTGATTCTGATAATTCTGTTCTTCAAAGATTTGATCAAATTGTAACTGCCAACAAACTTGACTACAACCTCACAAAATCAATATATATATTCCCAAGTCGGAGTAAATAGAAGACTTCTATTTACTCCGACTTGGGAACTAATCCGTTCGAACCTCCCATCGACCGTCCGATACCTGATCCTGCCATAATTACTAATGAACCCTTAAATCCCACCAACCTTCAATCATCGATCTCCAGTGATGATAGCCAGCTAGTGAGACAACTCAGACCTAGACGCAAGGTCACTCAGTCTTGAAAATGGCTCCGAAATGGGAGTCGAAACGTAGACAAGTAAATCTTTCCAGATAGTGAAAGTATCAGTGAAAGGGAAAGTCACCACATCCTCCATCTTCCAACACGTATTGGAGACAGGGCATAACATCAATTTCGAAAACACCAAAACATTAGCGAGCGATGAAAACTTCTACTCTCGAACAATCAGAGAGGCTATCGAAATTGAGAAACGACCGAGTAGTATGAATAAGAGAGATGATGCCCAAAGATTACCAAGAACGTGAAAATCCATCCTATCACAAAACAAATACAAGCCGATTACACCAGAGGAAAAAGGTCGGACCTTATCAAGTAATTACCATACAGACATAATGAAAAATGCAGTCGGACCAACGAAGAAAGTGGGAGGGGCCCAGGTCAAAGATACCATCAATGAACACCCCTATATATTGAGAAGTAGAACTCGAAATAATTAGTCGAGTTCGGAGGACGAAACTCAATCATCACCTAGAAGATGGCAAATGAGACTTTGCCGAAACGTTGTGACAATTATCCTTCAGGGGATCAAAACCACAGAACACGGAATGAAACCCGAAAAAACAACTCATCATACTTCGTCCGACCGACCGAAACTCAAGACATCACCTAGAAGATGGCAAATGAGACTTTATATATATATATATATATATATATATATATATATATATATATATATATATATATTATATATATATTATTATATATATATATATATATATATATATATATATATATATATATATTATATATATATATATATTATTTTATATGTATATATATATATATATATATATATATATATATATACGACCACATAGAAAAGTGATCTCTATTCTCACTCGTTCGGATAGTACTTTCCCCTCGGCTGTCAATAAGCCGTCAAACCCGTGATGCCTGTAAGATTTAGAGATGCAATTATTAATTGCTCCTCCATATTGTTATCATTTTTATAAAAACTGGAGTAATAGGTAATTAATTATTCATAAAAAATAAATAAAAGAAAAAGAAGGGTTGTATTATGAGTTGTTTTTCAAAAAAATGTTGTCACATTTTCAAATAAACGTTAATTATAGTTATTCCTTCATTTCACTATGAAAGTAATTGCACATTCATGTGCACTTTTCAAAGAAACAGAATCCAAACATAGACTGACACAAAAAAAATGAAATTAGTCACGCAACTCAATATACTAATTGTGTATTCACAGTTCAAAGAACAATAATGACCATTCAACA
>JAVJAQ010004845.1:0-91221 GCA_032362365.1 Zygogramma bicolorata | reverse complement strand
TAGAACGCGAAAATGGAAAGAAAGAACGAGAAGAAGGGTTCCAAAAAGATTTAGAACATCAGGACAAGTTCTTCGAGCATATGTTACACAAAACCGACGTACGAATGAAAGAACTGAAAGAAGATCTGGAAGAAGAACTAAAAGCAAATCAAAGGAAAACGTTAATAAAATGGACGATGAATTCAATAAGGAAGTGGATACAGTGCGAGCGGAGGTGAAAGGACTAGAAAGGCAGATAGCTCTTCTCAAGAACCAGGATCGCCGAGACAGGGATGCCGCATCAACAATTTCCATCAAACCGCCGACCTTTGATGGACAGTCGTCGTGGTCCATGTATCTCCGACAATTTGGGGATGCGGCAGAGACTAATGGATGAGGCGAAGCAGAAAAAGCTGCGGCACTAATAGTAGCTTTGAGAGGGCCAGCTTCGAGTGTATTGCAGACGATATCCATCGAACAGCGAAATAAATATGAGAACCTGATTTCTGCATTAAAGTTGAGGTATGGCGACCAACACCGATAACAGCTGTACCGAGCTCAAATGAAGACTCGCACACAAAAATCAGGTGAGAGTCTGCAAAAATTTGAGGCAGTTGTTCGACGCCTAATCCAGCTGGCATATCCAGAAGCGCCCGTAGATTTCAAGGAACAGCTAGCGGTGCAGATGGACTGGGAGATCTAGAGGTACAAAGAACTTTACGACTGACGAGTTTTAAGAGAAGTAGCGATGCTCTTTGGAAGTGGAGGCAGCCTTCAACAGGTCGGCGCAGTTTCAATAGAAGAACCAGAATAACGATTTGACACAGCGAATAACTCAGTCGAGAAGTTTCTGGGGGAAATCAAATTAATGATAAGTGGGATTAACACCCAGAAAAGGAAAAGATGTTATGGATGTGGAAAACTGGGACATCTCATAAAAGACTGTTGGGTGAGAATGCCGCAGAGGATTTGCTATAGATGTAGAAGGTCGGGACATTTCATACAAGACTGCAGGGAGTGAATCCCACAGAGAAAATTTTATAGATGTGGAAGATCAGGACATTTCATGAGAGATTGCGAGGTGAGAATGCCACCAAAATCCAACTCACCTGTCAGGATGCTGCCAAGTTCGCAATCACCCGCGAGGTCAAGGTCACCAAGGGTGTTAACGGTTTGAGAAGAATAATCGATATCCCAAGGATACCAAGAAAATTCAATGAGATGGACGTTATATGCACCATAGACTGCAGTTGTCTGGGTACGCAGTGACATATTTCGGCCTGGAAGCTGAAACCTATTTCTTCCATCTCCGTGCTTCGAACAGTCACAGATTCTTGGGCGACTCACAATCACAGGTACAGTGTATGTCGCAGACATAGAGGATGAATGGATTTGATCAGTGACTATGAGTTTTCATTCTACAACGAAAAGAAGATTATGAAGTGTGGAGTAGAAGAAATTGTCCCTACAACTCCAGTTCAGAGGAAGATGCCTGCGAAACCGCGATTATGGAAAACTGCGAGAATTCTCACACTATCGAAAAAAGTAGTTCGTACTACAGTGAATAAAGTCCCTGAATGCAGCGTTTAGCCATCGGTTTTAGAACGAGCCCGGGTGAAGACAAAACAAGCCATCACTGTCAGAGCCGCTAGGTGTCGTATTGGAAGTGAAATGACATATCCGAGTTGAAAACAACTGGACTTGGTCAAAAAAAAGTAAATATTGGCCAAATCCAACCAATTCGGCAGCAATCAAGAAGAGTTCCATTCCTAAACAACAAGAGATGGGAGAGCGTATTTGTTATATGATGATAACTATTTGATCGCCTTGTATCAATCAAATGAATGACAAGAGAAGGATTTTGAAGGATTGAAGTTTTTGACTTGTATATTAGGAAGTTTAGACAAGAAATAAAAATAGTTTCGTTCATCGAAAGATTGGCATAATTTTTTTCAGCATTAAACGAACCCAACAAAAGTACAACCAAATAAAACATGGTGGCAGTAACGTTCTGAGTTGTACAAGATTGCGGTATGAAAAGTAAATAAGTATACAAGAACTGAACTTATATTGCTAACGGTGTAATAAGAAGAAAGTCAGCGAAAAATGCCCAATACTACTGAGAATCAAGCTAATCCTACTATAAACCTTGCTTTGTCACCTCCAGAACCATTTAACTTCCAACCGAATGACTGGGAGCTTTCAACGATTTCGAAGGGGTTGTGGACTAGACTCAGCTCCCGAAGGAAGGCAAATCGATGTTCTAATCTATAATATGGGAGAACGAGCAAAGGAAATATTCGCATCATTTTCGCCTGTTCCTATAACATACAATACTACTCCACAAAAGTTCGAGGAGTATTTTGTACCACGTAGAAACATAATATATGAACGAGCAAAATTTCTGAAACACAAGCAGGGAAACGATTCGGCAGAAAAATTCATAACTGATCTCAATTGTCTTTCAAAAAATTGTAATTGGGAAACTTTGAATGATAATATGGTTCTCTTAGTTCTTATGAGGGATACGAATATTAGTGATAAACTAGTTCCTGCACTAACTTTGGATAAAGTTGTTACTTGTTTGAGACAAACGAAGAATTGATTCGTCAAAAATAGGAGCTGAATGAACCAACTGTATCATCGATTAACAGAAAATGTTCCATCAAGCCCGGGAAAACTCGCACTAAAAAATTCGAGAGAAAGGAGGAAAATCCGAAGAAATGTACCAGATGTGGATACGAGTGGCATGATGAATCAGCAAACTGTCCAGCACAGAATGCAAAATGTGGTTCCTGTAACAAAGAGGGCCACTATGGCAAGATGTGCTACTCTAGAAAAAATTCTAGTTCCAATCATAAAAAAATACGAGCTGTTGAGCAAGATTCTGAATTGGAAAGCGACGATGAAAATAGCTATGTTCATGAAGTCAATGATGGAACCAATAATAATGCTTGGACACAGAAGCTGCGAGTAAGTTGCGAGGGTAGATCTCTTGAACCCATAATATTCAAACAAGATACAGCAGCCGACCTTACGATGGTACCTATATGTGTTCTGAAAGATATAATATCAGAATTACCTATTGCTACATCCAATAGTAAGGTGGTCAGCGCCAATAAAAGAGACCGTTTGAATATTTAAGGTACTTTGACTGTAGATCTTAAGTATAAAAATAAAGAAATAGCAGAAAATGCATTCGTTTCCGAAGATATTGATATTCCATTATCGAGCAGAAAAGCTTGTGAAAATCTCAACCTGGTGAAACGTATATATGCAATAAATACCCAAAATGCCCAACCTAATGCTATTACAGAACCGAGAGCTATTCCTCTTCCACTGAAGTCCAAAGTCAAAGAAGCTTTGAACGACATGCAGAAAAAAGGCGTTATTGTTCCAGTAGACCATTCAACAGATTGGTGTGCACCCATGGTTGTCAGTATAAAGAAAAATGGTGATATACGCATCTGTATTGACCTGTCAAGGCTGAATAAAAGCGTGAAACGTCAATATCATCCAATACCACGAATCGAGTTATCATTAGGAGTGAGTGGAGCTGAATATTTCAGTAAGCTTGACGCCAACCATGGATTTTGGCAACTCAACTTAGCCAAGCACTCTCAGGATTTCACTACTTTCATAACTCCATTCGGAAGATACAAATTCCAGAAGCTTCCATTCGGCATAAAATCTGCACCAGAAGAATTCCAGAATACTTGAAGGGTCAAAAAATTGTATGGTTCAAATGGACGACGTATTGATATGGGGCAAAACAAAGTCGGAACATGACGAATGTGTCAAGATTGTGCTCGAAAAAATTAAAAAAGAAGGTATAACACTCAACAAACAGAAAACTGAATTTTGTAAACAAAAAGTTGATTTTTTGGGATTTGTGTTATCAAAAGATGGGGTGGCACCTGATCCAAATAAAATTAAAGCCATAACAGAAATGGAAGCACCAAAAAACAATAAGGAAGTGCAACGTTTAATAGGTATGGTGACATTCCTCGCTGAATTTATACAGAATAGAAGTGAAATTTTGGCTCCTATCACAAGTCTCCTGGGTTCTAAAGTTGCATTCGTATGGGGTCCAGCTCAACAATCCTCATATCAGAAAATCAAGAAATTGTTAACTTCATCGCCATGTTTAGCAATGTATGATTTGAATAAACCAACATTTGTGTCATGTGATTCTTCCACGCAAGGCCACGGTGCTGTTTTACTCCAAGGTAAAGGAAATAATAACACCTTGCGGCATACATAGCCCGCACTTTGACAAATGCTGAAAAAAATTATGCCAATATCGAACGTGAAGCACTCGCTATGACCTGGGCGAGTGATATGCTGAAATGTTTCTTAATGGGAAAACAATACACCATCGAAACTGACCATAAGCCGTTACTACAGATTTTACAACCAAGAACCTCAACGATATCTCACCACGACTCCAGCGTTTCAGGATGCGCATGATGCGTTACGACTTTAAAATCATTAATACTCTGGGGAAAAACTTATTCGTAGCAGATACCCTATCGCGGAAACCCATTCCATCTGAAGAGGATAATGAATTAGAAGAAGAGGTCGATGCTTTTATTCACTCTGTTAGTCTCGCAAGCATCAATACATCCGATAAAAATGTAACTAAAGTTGCTAATTCTCAAAGTCATGTGGAATTTCTTCTGTGAAGAATCCCGCACTAACACGTGTTGGATGTAATCCAATCCCCATCGTGGTATTAGCCAGGGGAGTAGTTGTTTTCTAATAGGTGTTAGTCCGTCAACCTACAGTGTACGTGAGTTGAGGCTGGCCTGAACAAATTGTTCATTTTCAGAATATTTGATTTAAAGCCAGTCTTCAAGCATACCCATGAATATTTGTGTTATTCGTATTTTCCTTGTACTTGGAATTGGGGCCATGCGGATATGCTCTTGGTTAGTACTTAGTCTACGGGCAGATGGCGAAGCAACGGCTATTTTGCTAGTTGTTTGTATGAGCCTAGGTCTAGGGAAGATACTCTACTCGAATATGATTTTTAATTGTGGGAAGTTATCGACGTATGTTGATGATGGCACTGCCTTGCACTGACGAGAGGCCGATGCGAGCGAGGAAGATTTAGTCCTGGAATTGGAATCGTGCAACGCATACCAGGCAAAATTTACTGCGTTGAAACATCGCTATAACAAAGAACAGCAGGATGAGGTGAAATCAGTTAGTCTGAGCATCATTCTCCGAGAAATAGCACATCGGTAGTCAGTGAATCAGATATGCGTATATTTAAACTTCCTACCATAGAATTCACAAAGATTAGTGGAGACATTCGAGAGTGGCTTCCATTCTAGTCTCATTTCAAAAAGATTCACGATGATCCAAGTATTGATTCCGGAGATGAAATTCAATATTTAATACAAGCAACACTACCTCGTAGTTGAGCCCGACAATTAGTAGAAAGTTTTCCTACTGTTGATGAGAACTACGTTAAGATCATAGATAGTTTGAAATCCCATTTCGGTACGGACGATTTACTGATTGATTTTTTGTTAGAGAATTGCTGAAGCTCATTCAGGATAGTGCCACATCTCGGAAGAAGTTGAATCTCTTCACCCTTTATGATAAGATTGAAACTCAGTTGCGTTCACTTGAAACTCTTGGGATAACGTCAGACAAGCCTGCCCAAGATGTGCAGAGTTTTCGAGTGACAGTGAAAGTGTTTCAGACAGTTTGACACCTGAACTTTGTTTGAAAGGTTGATGCGTTTTTTGAAAAATAAAGTGGAAAATGAACAGCGCATTTCTCTAGCATCTGAAGGCTTCGGTTTGAATCAAAATTTTGCAACTTCCTATAGTTGCGAGCAATTAACACAAAATCGAAACTTTTAAAAATAGTAAATCAAGTACTTGCAAATCACACCAATATGCATGTCTTTCTGCAAACGCTTCGTGTGACAATCAGGAATGGAGATATATCCCGGTGAGTTCTCATAGATGATGGATCTAAGCGTTCTTATATTCTGAGATCAACCGCACATAAAATGGGATATGCACCAAAACGCACTGAAATTGTTGTACACTCATTGTTTGGAAATATGAATACGAACGAACAGCATCCTAGTTGTTATGATGTCAGATTGATTGAAGGAGATTATTCATGTACGTTCGAATCTCTTGATCAACCCACGATATGTAATGAGGTTCCTTCTGTCTTTTATGGTCCATGGATAGAAGAACTCAACGCATTGCAAATCGAACTCCGTGATAATCTGTATTCAGACCCAATAGAAATTTCAATCGGTACTGACAGCGCTGGTTAAATGTGGGCTGGTGGCATTTGAAACCCTCTTAGGATGGAAGCTCATTAACAAAATTCCATCAGATATTCCGAGTGCCAGCAATACCATGACAATTTTCTCTGTTTTGGTTAAGGTTGCAAGCATATCCAATTTGTGGGAATTGGATATTTTGGGGATTGAGGAACCCTGTAAAAGGCAGTCGCGTGGAGAATGAGCCAAAGAAACCAAAGAATGTTTTCATCAGACCATTGGAACCGACCTCGAAGGGCGTTATAAGGTTAGATTACTTTGGTTGGAAGGGCATCCCCCACTTTCCGACAATTACGCATTCGCGATAAGGAGGCTGGATAATACAAACCAATAGCTGAAAAATGCAAACCTTTTCGATTCCAGTGACCTGATCTTCAACGAATGGTTTCAAGAGGGTATAATCGAGATAGTGAATGAGCGACAGAGAGGTCAACAGGCAGTCCACTATTTACCTCACAGAGCTGCGATAAAACAAAATAGCCTTACAACAAAAATAAGGCCCATATTCGATGCATCGTCCCATGAGAGAAGGGACCGAATCATATAGAATTTATACCAAATATACTGCTCGACAACAGAAATTTGGTGTTGTTTTGGAAATTCAGAAAGCTTTCTTGTAGATTGCTGTACATGAGGAAGATCTAAACTATTTACGATTTTTGTGGGTGAACAAAGACGGCTCTGAAAAATTTCATCTGTATGAGTAGTAGTCCATTTTTGCTCGATGCTACGATCAAACATCATCTCTCTAAAAATCGCAGGTAATGCAATGACTCACACATGAGTGAATTGGTTGACAAATTGGCCAAGAGTTTTTATGTGAACAATTCTGTCACCAGTGGCTCGGATGACAACGACCTGGAAGATTTTATCAAGAAGATGAGTCTCGTCAGGGCAAGGCCAAATTCGACATGAGAGGGTGGTAGCTCATTCAAGCCATTGAAGGTGATAGAGCCATTGTTTCTGTGCTTGGTTTAACATTGAATGAAAGTGGAGATACATAACGATAAATCCAAAATGTATTGAAGGCACCAGTGATATTCAAAATCAGGTCATTACGAAAAGATCGATTCTCTCAATGGTGCAGTGAATTTTTGACCCAATCGGTTTCACCAGTGCAGCTTCCTCATACCCAAAATTATTACTACAGCAGACATGGGAAACCCATTTAGGATGGGATGTACCTGTTGGTGAGGAAATCGCAAATGAATTTCGCAAATGGGCACTAGAACTTCCTTTTCATTGAAAATTGAGATCTCCAGATGGATGCAAATTGGACCCAAAGAAGCCGAGAGCTAGAGTTCACATACGTTCTCCGATTCCAGTAAAAGTCTACTCAGTGGCGATATTTCTCAGAGTTCAGAGGAATGACAAAGTCTTCATATATCTGGTAGCTGCAAAAACAAGAGTAGCATCTCTAAAAGACATATCAATACCGCGTTTGGAGTTGATGGCTGCATCTATAGGTGCAAGATTATATACCTACTTCAATATAGAAGAATTTTGAAGTCAGTGTAACATGTTATTTTAAGGGTGACTACTCCACTGTCATTTCCTGGACTGGGCGAACAGAAGAATGGACTACTTTTCTTTGAAACCGTGTAGCAGAGATCCGCTCACTGACTGATTGAAAGATGGAGGAATGTTCCTGGCTCTATGAATCCAGCCGATTTGCCATCAAGAGGCTGTTCACCTTGAAAATTACTAGAATCCGGATGGTGAGATCGTCCGAACTGGCTTCATGCAGATCAACTTGAGACCAAGAACATGTTCTTGTTCTCAAGTTGACTCGAAGTGTGATGAAGAGGAAATTGGAAGAAGAGAACGAAAAAAGAAGTCCGTTACAAACATGAGTCAATTCTCGTGTAAATTGCCATAAGAGAATCTAAGATCCATTCTGGTAATTTTGACTCCAGCGACCAATCAGAGCGCGCCAAGTTGTCACGTGATCGTCGCGAGTACGCCACCTAGTGCACCAAGCCCTGAATAAAAAAAACTTCCGATGCCAGGGATCGAAATTGGTCCGCCTTTGTGAGAGGCAGACACGCCACCGGAGCATTTAATATTATGATGAAACAGGGTCGTGGTATGATTACTCGCGTCATTACGAGTCATCCAAACAATGCCTTCGTTCAGCGGTGCACAACCGTTGAGAATATTCACTAAACGTGTTGAGCTGCTGCTCAACGGTTGAGAGTGATCAATGGTGCAGCGGTCCGTTCAGCCGAACAAGTTGGCACATCACTCAACTGTTGAGCACGGCTGAACGAACCCATTGCCAATGGGCAGAGGGGCACCTGCTGCATGGCGCCTTGGGGGCATCGATGGAGGCACTGGGGCCTTGCGTTTATCGTGGCGCTCCGTATTATCGTGCTGATTTTAGACATGCATGTAGCGTTATCAGTAAAAACCGCAGAAAGATAAGCGCTCGTTTCATTGATGCAAACGTATATGAAAACAACAATGACATAAAAGTTATAGTTAGAACACACAGAGCCACCTATGAGCCACTGCCTGAATTATCTTATGCTTGGAGCAGGACACTGTAAATGAGCGCAATGGTACGAATGGCAATAGAGGCATACAGGGTATGTAACATCAAAGAAAAAACGTGACAATGGAGGATATGCAGGGTTTGCGGTATCGAGGAATGAATACAAATACAAATGAAAATTAGTATCAACTTCAGATCTGTTAAATGTCAATGGAGGTATATAGGGGTATGGCGATTACGGGCGATATACAGGGACATGGATATTACGGGGGCGGGAAATATCTATCAAATGTCAATGGGAAATATGTAAAAAATGAAACATGGTGATTATGTGGACAGGGTGAACTGTGAACATCTGTCAATAGGGGCGGAGTAAACTTTAGCATATTTCAAATGGGGGTATACAAGGATATGGCGATTACGGGGGAGGGGTGAAGTGAATTATGGTGAGTATACAAGTATGTAGGAAAAACTGAACAGGGGTATACAAAACTGAAGAAAAAAAAAAGAAAAAGAGTATACGAGGTGTGCCCTATCGTCGGTGTCTTCACCTTGTCGAGGTGGTGGGACTTGCGTGCCTCCATGAACCTGAGAGCCACGCCGGCGGTAGCACTGCTACTGGTAGGGTCACCCATGCCGGAAGGGTCAAGGGCGAGAGGCCAGACCAAGAAGGGCACCAAACATCCAAGCCAAGGTGTAAGGTAACGTAAAGGCCGAATGGCCGCATGGTGTAATATGCAGTCATGAACGTTTCCCTGGGGGCACAGAGCAAAACCCCCTTGTAGGCACGCCTTACCCGGTCATGCGGGGCTCTGACCTCCTAGCTGCTCGTGGGATCATTATGAAGGATAATGATAGAAACAAAAGAAAAAAAGAAGGCCAGGGGGAGGCGAAAGCTGAAGGAGCCCACTCACTAGTAAGGCCAGAAACCAGTACGGCGTCGCAAGGTCATAAAAGACCAGAGGCGAAAAAGCTGAAAAAGTCAGAAAAGACCAATAGTCAATTCCATAGAAGAAATCGACCTTATCTCGGACGATGAGATACAGAATGCCCGCATCTCAGGCAGATCTCGAGACCGAATGAAACTCCTGGTGGAAGGGGGAAAGCCGTTCCTTGAGGCCATACGGGCCATTATCAAGGAGAATTTCCTCAAGGCCGCTAAGGGAGGAGAAAGTTCTGTTACGTGTTCAAATTTTTATAGTTCAAATGAAATTATTACTTATTATTATTACCTTAATCATTGCTATTATAGGAAGAGAGCCTTAAGAAATATTGATACCGCTTGTTAAATACATACTTGTCATATGGGTTATCTACTCTAAGGGACTATTCATGAATAAATAAAGTAAACTGAAGTCGAATTTTATTCATGACCGTGCGCTGAGGTTTTTGCGATGTGAACATATTTTTCACGGTTTTTTGTAACTGTCGAGCATTATGTACTGCCAGAAATATTTTTGTTGCGTAAGTTCTTGCCATTACGGGTTTTCTGAGTCGATATCAATCCTTATATTGATGAATTCAGCCATTATTTCGAGGTCTTATTTACCTTTGTTGAACTACGCCTTTGGAACTTCCATTTAAAAAAAAAACATCCTTCTCGATTCATGTGGAAATATCAGTTCTGCCGATGTCGTCTCGAGTTTAACTTTGTGCTGTTGAAAATTTCTCCAAGTTGAGGATTAAATCTCAAGACCTGAATTCAGTGCTGAGGAAGTACTTTGTGGTTGATTTACATTTCTTGTTGAAATCATCCTGTTTAGTTTGGTATTACTCCTCTAGCTATCGACTTACTCGGATATTGTTTTTTGTGTTTACCGGCATTTTGCTCCCCTGTCCTTGCAGTAGGACAGCTACGTTTCAAGCCACCCTCCATCCACGTAAGTTGAATATTCTTATATTTCTACCTCTTGTTTTTCGAAAATCTATGGGTTAATTTTTTCAAATGGTTGTTTTCCTCTAGGGCTTGTTCTTCCACCCCTAGATCGTTTGGGGCTTTCTACACTTTAGTCCAGTCCCCTTTGACACCGGGATTGAGGCTCGATAGGCTGGTGTTATCCTGCGCTCTCGTCGATCATCCCTGACTAGATCGTTCCAGTCCAGGGAAACTGAATATTGGTCCCGACTCACCACCTTGTTGCTGAAAGGAAAATCAGATCCATCCCTCTTCGCGACGGACAGAACCAGATAAGTTTAGCCAATAAGGAAGTTTATTGAATATCCTTTTATTTTATAAACCCATAAAAATATATGTATGCGGTCGCATTACGAAAGAGTTGAAGTATTTATATGCTTATGTCATTGATTATTTTATTGTGAGGCGCAAGTGAGATCTCCCTTGAGTACTAAAACGAATTTTCATGTATATAAATAATTATTTCTACTTTGTTCATCACGGTTTATGAGCTACCCTTCATTGTTTTGCGATATTTTGATGATCCAGAGGCAATAATAAATAAGGCGAATTCATATTCTGGTTTCGTTTATTTTACTGAAACTTTTTCATAATTTCAGAACCTGCTATACAGAGAACCTACTCCCAAGCTAGGCAAAAACTCGTGTTTTAGTTTTTCAGGAATAAAGTTGATAAGGGGAGTCACTAGAGCACGTAAAATATTTTTCTTATTATTCGTTTCAGGTAAGAACGAACCCCTGATAATAAGAACGTTCCGATAACTCTAAATGTGTTAGTTATCGTTATTAGATATTCTCCCCGGAAGGTAATAAGATGGCGCCCAATAATTGATTCTAGCTGGTTCTTTTTTTTCATACACAATAACTCGGATATGATTTCGCCTTTTGTTGTTGAATGATATCGCACATATTTTTTTTTCTTGTATTTCTTTTTCAAGTGAGATAGCAAATACTGATTCGTATTCCCGAAATTTATTTTCAATAAGTTGCTTCGTTGCCCGCATACAGTATACAGGGTGGTTAGACGTTACCGTAAACTTATTTTTAACCTACAGGGATGCTCGAAAGAGTACTCAGATTCTTTTGTTGTCGGTTTTGAGGTATTTCCAGTTATACAGCGGTTATTTGAGTATTTTCTATTATACAGGGGGTCTCGAAACTGCCACTGCCGCCTCACTACCTCCTTTTTTTTTACTTTTAATAATTTAGAATATTCAAAACAACAATCATTGACCTCCGTTATTTTTTTTTTCTCGCTCATACAGGGGTTCACTGAAGTATGTTCAGTATGTTCAGATGATTTTGCTCTGAGCATGAATAAGTAATCATAGGCATAGTTGTAACAGTTACCTAACCAATTATTACTTTCATTACATCATATGATTATTTTCTATAATACAGGGATCTTCATAATCATTATTACCGTTTTCACTATTTTGTATTTTTGTCCTTAAGTTAGGTTTGGAAAAAAACATTCACTGGCCTTATTCGCTGGAGTTTGATTTTACAAGGTTTCTAAGAAATATTCAGGTGGTTTTTCACTATTCTCCCGTCATACGAAAGAGTTTTGCTTTATTGCTCTAGTATTGTAGTATTTCGGTTTTGGTATTGTTTTTTTTTACCGGGAAATCGGGGGGAAATCTTTTTTTTTACACTTAGTAATATTGATATACGTTGAAATATGGAAATCAACAGACTATTATCTGATGAACTTTCTTATGAATTATCAGTAAGAGGTGCGGTAAGTGATGGTTCAGTTGATGACAAACGAAAACGATTGAGAATATTTTTGAGGTTAGAGAAGTCAGGTAATTTTTTGCCCACTTCAGTAGTAGAATTAGATCCAAGCGATGAAATTCGAATTTGTGAATCTAAAATAGAAGATTTGATTAGTACAGTGAAAAATTTTGACTATAATAATGCGGCGAATGAATATGCAAGAGTACGATCTCGGATTTTCCATGTAATAGGGCGTTTAAATCGGGTAATCTCGGCTGATTTTTCTGATTTGAAATGTCAAATGATAACAAGGGCTGCGGAACTCCTCGATCAATTAGAAGAGTTGATGAGACAGAACTCAGAAGTTCATCGAAGTGATTCAATACATCAAAATGGTACTTCACTCCTGAACTCTGGAAACCAAGATTCAATTCTAGATCAACCCAATCCTATACTTCCGGTTATAGAGCCGACCTCCAATAGAGAAATGTTGTCACAGTTATTAGATGCTCCACTCGCTGGTTCATTGGGAGCAGGTAAAAAAAATTCTGATTCCACTGCACCACCATGTCCAGTCGACCAGTTAGTAGCAGGTGTTCAGTCCGATGTGAATATACCGAATGTTCCCCAAGGTGAGATACAGGGTGCCCCTATTTCTAATGCAGGCCAAGCCACTCCTTTCAGGGAGACGGAACATAACTTGCATTCTACTTTAGGAATTGAGCGTAGATTTCGGCAAATGGGGTTGCAAGACTTTGCCATGCCACCCTTTGGGAATCATCCCAATATGACACATCCGGTCTCGTCGGATTTTTCACGAAGTTTCATTACAATTTCGAAATGGAATGTTCGATTTAATGGACAGGGTAGCGTAACGAATTTCATTGAACGGATTGAAGAGCTCAGTTATGCTTGCTCAATAACAGAAAAAGAACTTCTTCATAGTGCTGTCATTCTGTTCTCAGGAACAGCATTGTCGTGGTACCGTGCAATTCGAGATAGCCTTGATTCTTGGAGTATGCTTAAAGTAAAACTCCGCTCAGCTTATTTGTCCTCCGAGTACGAAGAGGATATCTGGGGTGATATTCGAAATCGAACTCAAGGGGCTGAAGAGAAAACTGTTATTTTCAGTGCTCAAATGAAAAATTTGTTCAGAAAGCTTTCTCAACCTCCGAGTGAAGAAACTCAGCTGAGAATTATCAGACGTAACCTCTTACCAGCTATTCAAAATCAATTGGCCATATACCCTATGCCCTATAGGGACAATAGATGAATTAGAAAGAGCTGCTCAAGCTATTGAAGATGTGCAATTGCGCACTATGCGCATGCGCCCACCTCCTACTAATCCCAGTACAGTTGCCGAACCTGAGCTTATGTATCAGAGGCCTCGCAGAGCACAAGTTAGTGTCATTCAAGGTACTTCGTCTAGTTCTTCTGCAGACGCTAGTCGAGAGGTATGTTGGAATTGCAGGGAGACAGGCCATCGTAAACGAGACTGTACTAAAGCCTTCAAGAAGCATTGTTTTCGATGATGATGATAGTATAGTGTATATTAAACCTGTTCTTGCTTATATTTTTGCGCAGTGTGAGGGCGATAACCGTCCCTATTTAGATTTAACCATTTTTGGTATACGCTTCATGGGTCTTTTGGATTCAGGAGCAAATTTTAGTTTTATGAATATGAAAGGTTGGAATATTTTGAAGAACTTAGGAGTAAAATTATTATCATCCCACGTTGAGAATTGTACCGTTGCAAACAGTCAATCCTGTTCAGTTTTAGGATCAGTCAGTGTTCCTATTCGATTACAAGATAAAGTTGTTGTAACAAATTTGTTGATTATTCCAAATTTGTCTCATTCCTTGATTCTAGGCATAGATTTTTGGCTTCAAATGGGCATAATCCCTGACTTACGGAAAAATTGTTGGTCATTTCAAAGTTCTCCCCCAGATATTGCTTGTGTCGATTCTTTAGTGGCTCTGGATGTCCTGACAGCTTCCCAACGGAAAATTCTGAAGGGGTTAACTGACAAGTATTTTGGATTAATGGGTGATAAGATTGGTTGTACCAATCTGATAGAACATAAAATTATCACAGAAGAAGAACCAATCAGACTTAGGCCTTACCGTTATTCACCAGCGGTACAGAAACGTATCGATGAGGAAATTGAAATTATGCTCAAAAATGATATTATTGAGCACTCCGATTCAGCGTGGTCTTCGCCGGTTCTTTTGGTGCCCAAAGGTTGTGATAAATGGAGATTTTGCGTGGACTATCGGGCATTGAATCGTGTCACGAAAAAAGATGCTTATCCCATTCCGTACATTGCTACTATCCTGGATAAGTTACGCAATGCAAAATACTTGAGTTCACTCGATATTCGCTCGGCATATTGGCAAGTTCCAGTAGCCTTGGACTCGAGGGATAAAACGGCCTTTACAGTACCCGGTCGTGATCTGTATCAATTTAAAAAAATGCCGTTTGGGTTGACAAACGCCCCTGCTACTTGGGAGCGTCTTGTAGATCGTTTATTTGGTGCAGAAATGGAACCATGTTCGTTTACTTGGACGACATTATCGTCGTCACAGAAACGTTCGATAAACATATGGAGGTGTTAGAGATAATATTTAAAAAACTTTTATCTGCAGGATTGACGCTTTCTCAAGAAAAATGTCAATTTTGCCGGAACGAGTTGAAGTACCTCGGGTATGTTGTGGATAAATATGGGCTGCATGTAGACCCTGAAAAAGTTAGTGCGATATTGAACATCAAACCTCCTACAAATACCACTGAAGTAAGGAGAATCATTGGGATGGCATCGTGGTATCGCCGGTTTTTGCCGCAATTTTCCACAACAATTGCTCCTCTTACCGCTTTATTATGCAAACATAAAAAATGGCATTGGTCTGAAGATTGTGAACGATCCTTTCAATTCATCAAAAATTCCTTGGCATCCGCCCCAGTTCTCACTTGCCCAGACTTCACCAAACCTTTTATTGTTCAAACTGATGCTTCCGCTTATGGAATCGGAGCGGTTCTTTCGCAGGAGCATGATGATGGAGAACATGTTATCTGTTATATATCTCGGTCTCTTTCAAGAACTGAAAGAAACTACTCCACCACAGAGCGAGAATTACTTGCCGTCATTTACGCCTGCGAAAAATTACGACCATATCTTGAGGGATATAAGTTTAAGGTCATTACCGACCATCATAGTCTGGTGTGGTTACATAATCTTAGAGAACCCACAGGTCGCTTGGCTCGTTGGACTCTTCGACTACAACAATTTGATTTCGATGTTGTCCACAGGAAAGGACGAGATCATATCGTACCCGATGTGCTGAGTCGATCAGTCCCTGAAATTACCAGTATCGATCCTCTCTCTACCCACCAAGGTTCATCCACGAATCGAGAAGATAGTTGGTATAATACTCTACGAGAAGAAGTCTCAGCACACCCCTTACATTATCCTGCTTGGCGATGTCAGAACAATTCACTTTTCAAGTATGTGAAATGTTCATATCCAAACCTGCGAGATGATAGTGACTTTTGGAAAATTGTAGTACCAAAAAGTCAGAGACTGGCCATATTGAAAGAAAATCATGACCAGATATCATCAGGACATGGAGGTATTTTTAAAACCTATGAGCGCATAAAACGGCGTTATTATTGGCCGAAGATGCGGTCTGATATTGCGCGATATGTTGGTAATTGTAAGGTCTGCTTATCAAATAAACCTGTTTTGCGTTCTCCAGCAGGCTTTTTAGGTAAACCTCAAGAAGTTGAAAAACCATGGGAAACAATAAGTGTCGATCTTTTTGGGCCTTTGCCACGTTCCTCGAAGGGATATAAATTTGTTTTAGTCATTATGGATATATTCAGCAAATTCTCACTTTTCTTTCCGATTCGTACAGCAACTGCGTCTGCAGTGACAAAGATTGTCGAAGAGCAAATATTTCTCGTCTTTGGATGCCCTAAGTATTTACAGTGTGACAACGGAGTTCAGTTCCGTAGTACCGCATTTTCAAAATTGTGTGAATCCTACAAAGTGAAATTATTTCACACTCCTAATTACCACCCCCAATCAAATCCCGTAGAGCGAGTGAATGGAGTACTGAAAACTATGTTACGTTGTTATATAATGGATAATCACAAGAACTGGGATGCTCTTCTCCCTAAAGTTGGCTGTACCATCCGATCTTCGACCCATGAAACTACTGGACTAACTCCATATTTTATAAATTTTTCTAGGGAGTATGTTGGCTCTGGCGACCTCCATACATCTCCAGATTTTGCGACCAGTACCCCTCAGGACTTAGTATTACGTTCGAAACAGATTGTTCAAGTATATCAGGATGTACAAAAACGAATCGCCAAGGCCCATAATGATTCGAAGAATCGCTACAATTTGAGGCATCGTCCAGTTACTTATACAGTCGGTGACTGGGTGTACAGAAGGAATTTTGTTCTGTCGGATGCCACTAAAGACTTCACTGCGAAGCTCGCACCAAAATTCGTAGGACCCTTCAAGGTTAAAAATAAATTGAGTCCAACCACATATGAGTTGGTCGACGAGTACGATCGCCCGAAAGGATTATGGCATGTAAAAGATTTAAAAGCGAAACCTCCAGACTCTGAGTCTGAAAACGAATGAGTTTTTTTTTTTATTGCCTGATTATGTCGAAGGAGAATTACGGAGCAATTCTCCTGGGGGTTGACGGGGGATGTTACGTGTTCAAATTTTTATAGTTCAAATGAAATTATTACTTATTATTATTACCTTAATCATTGCTATTATAGGAAGAGAGCCTTAAGAAATATTGATACCGCTTGTTAAATACATACTTGTCATATGGGTTATCTACTCTAAGGGACTATTCATGAATAAATAAAGTAAACTGAAGTCGAATTTTATTCATGACCGTGCGCTGAGGTTTTTGCGATGTGAACATATTTTTCACGGTTTTTTGTAACTGTCGAGCATTATGTACTGCCAGAAATATTTTTGTTGCGTAAGTTCTTGCCATTACGGGTTTTCTGAGTCGATATCAATCCTTATATTGATGAATTCAGCCATTATTTCGAGGTCTTATTTACCTTTGTTGAACTACGCCTTTGGAACTTCCATTAAAAAAAAACATCCTTCTCGATTCATGTGGAAATATCAGTTCTGCCGATGTCGTCTCGAGTTTAACTTTGTGCTGTTGAAAATTTCTCCAAGTTGAGGATTAAATCTCAAGACCTGAATTCAGTGCTGAGGAAGTACTTTGTGGTTGATTTACATTTCTTGTTGAAATCATCCTGTTTAGTTTGGTATTACTCCTCTAGCTATCGACTTAGTCGGATATTGTTTTTTGTGTTTACCGGCATTTTGCTCCCCTGTCCTTGCAGTAGGACAGCTACGTTTCAAGCCACCCTCCATCCACGTAAGTTGAATATTCTTATATTTCTACCTCTTGTTTTTCGAAAATCTATGGGTTAATTTTTTCAAATGGTTGTTTTCCTCTAGGGCTTGTTCTTCCACCCCTAGATCGTTTGGGGCTTTCTACACTTTAGTCCAGTCCCCTTTGACACCGGGATTGAGGCTCGATAGGCTGGTGTTATCCTGCGCTCTCGTCGATCATCCCTGACTAGATCGTTCCAGTCCAGGGAAACTGAATATTGGTCCCGACTCACCACCTTGTTGCTGAAAGGAAAATCAGATCCATCCCTCTTCGCGACGGACAGAGCCAGATAAGTTTAGCCAATAAGGAAGTTTATTGAATATCCTTTTATTTTATAAACCCATAAAAATATATGTATGCGGTCGCATTACGAAAGAGTTGAAGTATTTATATGCTTATGTCATTGATTATTTTATTGTGAGGCGCAAGTGAGATCTCCCTTGAGTACTAAAACGAATTTTCATGTATATAAATAATTATTTCTACTTTGTTCATCACGGTTTATGAGCTACCCTTCATTGTTTTGCGATATTTTGATGATCCAGAGGCAATAATAAATAAGGCGAATTCATATTCTGGTTTCGTTTATTTTACTGAAACTTTTTCATAATTTCAGAACCTGCTATACAGAGAACCTACTCCCAAGCTAGGCAAAAACTCGTGTTTTAGTTTTTCAGGAATAAAGTTGATAAGGGGAGTCACTAGAGCACGTAAAATATTTTTCTTATTATTCGTTTCAGGTAAGAACGAACCCCTGATAATAAGAACTTTCCGATAACTCTAAATGTGTTAGTTATCGTTATTAGATATTCTCCCCGGAAGGTAAAGTTCCCCTGAAGGAAACGGGAAAGCCATCGCGAGCACCAGTGTTAGTGGGGCTCCAAAGGCTAAGTCCTCCTTCAACGGAAAAGGAAAGGCCGTTGTCAAGCCAGGCAACACTAGTGCCCAGAAACGGCTAAGATCTGGAGGCAGCACACCACAGGCGGAGACTCGGACGAAGAGAGCCAGACTGGAAGCTACGTCTAAGGTTCAGCTGAACGCCGTGAAGGCTTCCTTCCTCGCGGCCTATGACAGGATACCCGCGGATGGCCCACAAGTGCGCTTTGCGAAGTGTGCGTACAGGCTAGGGTATCTCGTCGTGTCGTGCGCTGACGGGGTGAGCGTGACGTGGCTGAAGGATGTCGTCCCAAACCTGCGCCCTCGGGAAGGCGCAAGTTTAGTGGCGCTGGAGGGGGAGACATTCCGAAGCCGTGCGCTTGCGTTGCAGCGAGTGGAGGTAGAACGCCTACTCGGTCGCCTCAAGGTAAGCAACCACAGGCTAAACACCGAACACTGGAAAGTGTGGGCCTGTACTCTCGAGTGTTTGTCGTTGTAGAGTACGGACGTATGCAATCGAAACAAGAGTATAGAAATCAATATAGGAAATCAATACATAGGAATTAACAGTTGATAGGAAAATAAAATTTGACTTTGTCAAAGTAGTCTCGGTAGTGTAGTGGTTAGCATATCTGCCTATAAAGCGGAAGGCCGGGGTTCGAATCCTCGCCGGGCCACCGTGCTGGGTAATGCACGTAAAGGTAGGCCTCGTTGATCCATTGCTCGCACAAGTTTCGACTTTTGAGGGTTGACGTTCGTCAGCTGGTTAACGAAAACGAACAATTCTAGAACAATTCTAGGTACAGGGAGTGGAGTGAAACAGGAAAATAGCATAGCGGGGTACAGGAACAATCCCTTCAGCCGGAAAGTGGAAAGTTTTCTGTCCCTACCCCAAATCAAGTACTTCGTGTAGCAAAGTGTAGCATTCCATGAAATGTACAAGTGAAAAAAGACTGTGATAGGACACCAGTGATAACAGAAAACAGGTTTTTCGTTGAACGAAAAGCAGAAAACGGTGAAGAATTTCCGAGCGAGAGCAGGAGCTCTATCAGGGCAGCAGAAACCCGAGGAGGTATTCGAAAATAACAATTTTGTGCCAAAAATATATTACAGTTTCCTGTATGATTTTCACTCACAATGGGTTTACAAAACCGCGACACGTGTTTCGCTATTACAATAGCTTCTTCAAGCAAGATAAAAGATTTATCTTGCTTGAAGAAGCTATTATTGTAATAGCGAAACACGTGTCGCGGTTTTGTAACCCCATTGTGAGTGAAAATCATACAGGAAACTGTAATATATTTTTGTTAATATGGATTTTCATCAAGTATCGGCCAGTTCAATTCAATTTTGTGCCAAGACAATTAACGATAAAAGTGCTCGTCGGGCAATTAGTTGCTTTATTGAAAGTAATTAATTTGCAAAAGCAATTGATTGCAAATTGGCCATAAGCTGTTGCAATCGGACATATTTATTTCTGCTCAAGTATACAGTGAGGAGAGAAAGTGCCGGCAACGTATACGAGGAGCAGTGAAAGGAAGGAGCTGAGAATTATTTACAGTATACAGGGAGGAGCAGTGTGGAGTATTGCTCAGACCAGTATACAGGGAGGAGCAGAAGGCCATACAGGGCGATACGATCGAAAAGATACAGAATTACTGAAGGAAGGAAGGAGCTAAGAGAGTGAGTGATAGATAGTAACCACTTGAGTGCAAAGGGTAGGAGTGACCCCCCACCCCCCCACCCCCTTTTTTTTCCTCTAAACCCTCCCCTTCGGGGGGGTGAAAAGGGCCATGGATGAGGAAGATGACGCCGAGGTAAACATTGCCAGGAGGAGTTCGATGACGATCAGAACTCCACCAGAGATGGAGAGGTAGAGACTTAAACAAACGGTCACGGAGATATTGGATAAGAGCACACACGCTCTGATGGATCTAGTCAATAAGTCTATAGAACAGCTTAACGACACAGTAAATGAGTCGTTGTCGGCTATAGACAAGCAAAGTACACCCAAAGGAGGACACACGGGACAGGACAACATGGACAGAATTACAAAATCTGGAGAACACATTCGCAAGCACATTGACGGAATAGAGGAGGCAACCACCAGGTATAGTTCAGGGAAAGTACAATTCAATAAGACGGAACAACACGCAGTGCAGCAACACCTCACCGCCATTGATCACGAAGTAGCGACAATGGTCGAGAACTGCCTCAAAGAATTGTATTGCATGAAAGAGGAAAGGGACAGGGCGGTTGCAAGAACGAATGTGCTGGAAGAGAGAGTTGAAGGTATGAATGAGAGACTGTGTGCGGTACAAGGGATGGAAGCGGTAATAGAGGGTCTGGTAAACCAATCAAGAACCATGAATGGCCAAATAGAAAAAATGTTTAATTGGATGAGAGAACTCCGAAATCAGACAGTGAGCAACTTGGCTCCCAGGAGGCCGGTGCCGAAACAGGGTACCTCCAAAACGCGCATGGAAACTGACGAATTTACTGAGACGGACGAGGCACGAACGGTTACGGACGTGGAACAAATTACGACAGCCGGCGACACAGACACGGATACGACGGTTTCACCGAGGTGAAAAAGAAGAAAATTAAAAAAAAAGAGGAAAACCACCAAGAGGAGTTACGCGGACGTGGCGGATATCTTACCGAAAAAACCGATATCGAGGGAGGGCTGGAAGACTCCGCCAAGAATTAATGAAATCTTGGTGGAACCGGCATCCGAGGAAACGGAGGTAAACACAGGAAGAATGCTGCGGGAGGTCCTGGAAAGCACCGGCTGCATGGGAGAGATGGATTATGCGAGAGTGCTCAAGGGGAAAAAGGTAGTGATAGGTATGAAAGGTGAAGAAAACGAGAAAAAATCAGACAGGCGATTGTGCAATCGGGGCAACTCTTGGTCAAAGACAGAGGAATAAATCCAACTCTGCTCCTCACTGGAGTGGAGAAGGAATATGATAGAGAAAGCTTGATTAATGCAATCGTGACGCAGAACGTGACGCTCTGCAAGGAATGGACTACGGAAGATATCGCTAGCATTAAAATCCTCCACCGCAAGAAATGCATGAACAGCCCCTGGGGGAGGATTGCAGGGAAAGCAGACCACTTGAGTGCGCGAACTGCAAAAGAATAGGCCTGACGGAAAGGAGACATACAGCGTTGGACTCGAAATGTCCGGTATACAGGAGACGTGTGGAAGAGCAAAGAGGTAGGACCCGTTACATTCAAGGTCCTACAGATTAATGTTGGCAGGGGCAAAGTCGCCACGCACCTCGTCCGGGGACTTGCGGAGGACTGGGGGATCTCGCTGGTCTGTCTGCAGGAACCCTGGATAGGGGAAGGGCCCTGGTCGGGATGGAGAAGGGCGGACGGCGGAAGCCGCGCCAAGGTTCGCATCTGGATCAGGGAGGGGTGTGGCTGCTTCACCCTCGGGCTTCTCGGCACAAAGACGGAGAACTGCATCGGCGTGGAATGGGAGATGAAGGATGACAGGAAGCTAAGACTGATGAACCTATACGAGGAACCCGGGAGAGATTGTAGCGAATCACTCCAACGGGCGTTGGGGTGGTTCGACGAATGGCAGGGTATGAAAGTGTTGGTAGGAGATCTCAACGCCAAGAACGTGGCGTGGGGAGGGAACACCAACGATGCAAGAGGGACGGAAATTTGGGACTGGATAAACGAGAAAGGATACACGCTGGTGAATGAGAATGAATGTGCGGCGACCTTCTCTAGCACCAGGGGTGAGAGTTGGATCGACCTCACGGTCGCAGACAATGTAAATATCAGTGAATGGAGAGTACATGAGGAAGAGTCCATGAGTGATCACCGGATTATCAGCTTCACCATCGCTGAGGGACCGATCACGAGGAACATGAAGAGAATGTACATAGAACGAACCAACTGGGATAAATTGAAGGAAGAACTGAATAAGCACGAGGGCAGGACAGCAATTCCCATAACCGAATTAGAAGCAGAAGCCGGTAGACTACAGGACATACTCGCGGGGGCCTGCAGGAGGGCCATTCCCCGCTCCTCGAGGGTCATTGACTTAGAGAATGAATGGTGGTGCACGGCTCTGAACGACATGAGGAGAAACATCCGACGCTCCAGGAGACGATGGCAGTCTACCATAGACAGGGAAGAAAGAGCGGACAGAATGGAGAATTACAAGAGAGATCGAAACGCATACAAAAGAGCTATAAGAAAAGCTAGAGTAGAGCACATAAAGAGCAAAATAAAACGGTTGCAGAAAGAAGGACCCTGGGATAGACTCTATCGTCTCCTGGACGACGAGAAGCCTGGGGAGGTTCCGGGCTTGGTGCTCATGGACGACGGTAGGTTCACGGGGGGCAGTAAGGAAACCAGCGAATACCTGCTAGGAAAATACTTTCCCCTGGACTCCGAGGACATGGACACCGAGGTCAGGGGTGCGTTGAAGCGTACCGCGGTCGGGTGGCGCGCGTCGGACGAGCCGAGTTTCGGTATGGATAAGATTCTGGAGGTCCTCGAAGGAATGGAAGGAGGAAAGGCCGTTGGGGCAGACGGAGTCCCAAATGAAGTACTGAAACGGTTGGCGGCGGACGTGGCGCCCCTCATCGGGGGTGCGCTGAACGCATCGCTGACACATGGGATCTTCCCGAAGGTGTGGAAAAAGTCGAAGGTCGTGTGGATACCGAAGAGGGACGGGAAGCCCAGGCCCATCAGTCTACTGCCGAGCCTGGGCAGAATTCTCGACAAGTTACTCAACGGTAGACTACAGACCTTCTGCGAGCGGAACAACCTGTTCTCCAAGGAGCAATATGGGTTCAGAGTCGGGCACGATACCGGAACAGCGGTGGATCACATAATTCAAGAGGTAAAGGACAATAAGGCGAGAGGGTGGCATAGTGCGGTGGTGGCGCTGGACCTCACCAACGCCTTCAACACCGCAAGGCCACCCTTTCTGGAACACGTCATGACCCAAAAAGGAGTTCCCCCGAAGCTCGGGAGGACATGCATGGACCTCGTGAGGGGTAGGGAGGTCTGCAGTGGTGGGGTGAGTGCGTGGGTCACGAGGGGATGTCCCCAAGGATCCAGCCTCGGCCCAACATTGTGGACCCTGGTGATGGAAGGATGGTTTGAAAGAATGAGAAGGATAAATGCGGAAGAACACGAGAGGGTGAATGGGGACATACCTCGCGAGGCCCATGTATGGGCGGAAATGGTTCACATGCAGGCCTACGCAGACGACCAGATCCTGGTGATTGGCGGTCCCTCAGCGAAGGTAATAGAAAGGAAGTGGAACATAATATGGAAAGCCTGCAAGAGTTGGGAGGAAGAATCCTGGGGGAAATATAACGCCAATAAAACGGAATACATGTTTTTCCCAGCTCGGAAGGTACAGAGAAGTCCGGAGATCACGGTGGACGGGGTAAGACCGGGAGAGAGAGAAAGCATCAAGTGCCTCGGGATTGTGGTGGATAGAGGGCTACTCTTTATCGACCACATGAAGGAGGTACGGAAGCGAATGTGTTCTTTCGCAGGAAAGGTGCGCAGATGGACAGGAAGAGAGATGAACGTGAGGAGAGAGTGCATCAGGATCCTGTACGACAGGGTAGCGAGACCGGTCCTGTTGTACGGGATCAACGTATGGGGGTGCAGGAGTAGGGACTCGAGAGTGGTCAGACAGATGGGGGCCGCGCAGCGTCCCTTTCTACTGGCAACCTGTGCCGCATACCGCACGGCCCCAACGGCCGCGCTCTGTGTGCTGTCGGGGATACCCCCTTTGTGGGTGGAGTGCTCCGTCAGGTACGCGGACATGCGGGGCCCAGGAGCGTCGGGGGGGAGGCGAGGCTGCGGGGCGCCGATCTGGTTGATCCATGGCTGCGTGGGAGTACGACAGAGGAAGTCGACGGTATGAAAATCATATACGTCGACGTCGGGAGGCAAGAAAACGGCACCACAGGCATAGGCTGGGCGACTATGGAACACAACGGATGGGTAAGCGAGGGCATCAAAATGGCAGGAGCCATCAATATCAACGACGCCGTTGAATGGGTTCTCGAGTCGGAGTGGTTGGCGGGAGTGAACGTGAAGCTGATCAGCGACTCCACGTACACGGCAGAAGTCCTAAAGAAGAGAGGGAGACCGGAGAACAGGAGGGTGGCCAGGATCTTGCAGATTCTTGCCGAGCGTCGCGCTGCAGGAAACCAAACTTGCGTAGCATGGGAACCGGGGCACAATCGCCTGAATGTAGGTAACAGAATGGCTCACGAAGCATGTATAAGAGCGATGAACAACGATGGACGGGTATGGAAAGGTGCCAGCACATACAACAAAAAAGAGAAAAAAAGGAGAATTGAAGATGAGGTACTGAATGCCTGGCAAAACGAATGGGAGAACGGAAGCACGGGGAGGCTTACATTCGGGGTCTGCCCCGTGGTGGGGTTCGACAGGGTTCCGCTGTCCAGGAAAGCCGTGCAAATCGTCACGGGACATGGCAACTTCTCCGGGTACCTGACTAGATTCGGACTGGCGGGGGAGGTGTCGTGTCCCTGTGGAGATGGTGCAGAGACGGCGGAACATATACTGTTCGAATGTGATCACGGGCGCAGGGCCGAATGGAGACAAAGAAGGAGTGAGCTCGTGAGAACGTTTGGGGGAATCAACCTTAGGGGCAGGGACGACATCGGTTAAACATGGGTACGCTTTTTCAACGAAATGACCGACGACTTGGTGGCGGACGAATCAATGGAAGTGGGAGAAGGCGGTACTGCTCAACAACATGGTGTGTTGCCTCCTCTAGGACAGTCTAGAGGCACACTATGTACGGATTAAAATAGAAGATTGTAATTATAACTGTTGTCAATACGGAATAAATAAAAAAATTGGCTTCTTTCCTCGCTGATACCCCTGAGCATGATTCGTTGTCCACTATGGGCACCGTGTCTTGGTCGGGGTTGGAGAAGCGGAGGAGTAGGGGTTTCCTTGGCATGGTGCGGTAGATATTGGGTATAACTCAGCTTAATGGCCTTTGGCCAGGTAAGCTGCACCCCACGGGGTGCAAACCTCTCTCTCACTGTACTCCTATGGGGAAGGGCAGAATGTGGGTTTTTCTCATGGACAAAGATTCCATGGAAGAACTCAAGAAGCTGGACATGTCCCCATACTTCCGAATAGGGATATTGAAATTCCGTCCGAAGGAAATGGGACATGCAACTGAAAAGGCTGGCCCCAGCCACTCAGGGGAGGCAGCAGGAGGCTCTGCAGACCAGGCGAGAACCGATTCTGATCCAGGGCACGGGGGAACCCGAGGACTTCCTTTCCAGAAGACGCGACCACAGAGGGCGCCGTCCAGCTCAGTAGGGAAACGCCCACAGAGCAAAGGCGGGTGCCCATGGAGGTTGAAGCGGCCACGGGGGATGAGGGCTCCGGTTAGGACTTTCTACGCCAGGAGCAACAGAATTAGGGCCCTGCAGGCGAATCTCCACCATGCAAAGGCTGCATCAGCCATTATTTGCAGGAGGTTCGAAGAAGGCATAGATATTGCCCTCCTGCAGGATCCTTGGCTCAACACCAATAAAGTAGCAGGCCTCAGGACTAAGGCAAGTAAAGTACTTTACGACCAGGCCGCCTTAAGGCCACGCACGTGCATAGTACATAGCGACAGGTTGAACTGTATCCAAATACCAGGGCTATACTCTGAGGATTTTGTTTCAGCAGTCCTGTCAATGCCCACGGAGGAAGCCAACAGAAGCTGGGTGATTTGCTCCGCCTACTTCCCTGGAGACGAAGAGGCTTGTCCACCACAGATGATAAACAAGGTATTGGTCTACTGTGCGGACAAGAATCTCCAACTGATAGTAGGATTCGACGCCAACGCACAGCACACGGTATGGGGGAGCACCGACATCAACGCAAGAAATGAGTTATTACTACAATTTATCCCAGGGAAAGGGTTAGTTATAGCTAATAGAGGCAACGAACCAACATTTGTCACGGCCGCTCGGAAAGAATTCTTAGATCTGACACTAGCAGACACAAGCGACTTCATTGAAAACTGGATGGTATTGGATGAGCCATCGTGTTCTGGCCACAGGTACATCCGATTCGATCTAGTTTCACCTCCCATAGTAGGCTGCAGAATTCAAAAATCCACGAGAGACCGACTGAGAAGGCTACATAGAGGCTATGGAGTCTCTTCAAAGAGATCAAGCTAGACAACGAGCTCTAACAGCCAAGGGGCATCACAATAGATCTGGAAAGGTCGCAGTGAATCAGGCCATGGGCCAGCTCCTCAATAATCTGATCTAATAATATAATCTAATACGAGGTGTATAAACTAAACATTTCATCAGTCAACTGACATAGAACGCTAATTTCAGATTCGTCAACTATCGTATCCATTGCAAGTTGATCAGATACGTCCTCAATCATTTGCAAGTCGGTCAGCTCCGTCAACAATCATATCCTTTGCAAGTCGGTTAGTTTTTCAATCATTACCTCTAATGTACAATGGTTTGACACATAAAGCTAATTTCAGATTTGTCAACAACCATAACCTTTGCAAGTTGTTCAGCTTTTTCTACCCCGATCGGTCTCACCTCCTTTGCAAGTTGTACAGTTTTTTCAAACCCGATCAGTCTTACCTCCTTTGCCAGCTGTTCAGTTTTATCAAACCCGACCAGTACCACATCCTTCGCAAGTCGTTCAGTTTCTTAAAACCTGATTAGTCTCACATCCTTTTTGAGAGGATAAAATGAATTATTGGTAATTTCATAAGGTATACATTTGGGGAACAAACAGCGATGGATCTATGATACGAAAATTTTTGAAAAATATCTAACGTTCTTCAAAAACGTCTGACGCTTCATCTGAAACGTTTAACGCCTCTTCCAAAAAGGCCAAATGCTCCTGGGGGTGGAATGCTGTACTCATCAAGCTGAATGCGTTGAAACAAGAAATGTTTAGAGATAGAGAGTCTCCAATGTCAACCGATACTCTGAGAGGACTTTTCTGGTTCACAACAAAATAAATGGAAAGACCGCACTCGCCAGGTCAACCTTAATGGAAATCTCATCACGTGAACTGAAGGAGAAGGATTGGAAAGTCGTACTCGTGGGGCCAACTGCAAAAAAAAAACGTTGACAACCACCGCCTTCTTGAGATGTGAACGAGTTCATAAGCGATCGACTCGAAAAATAGGTGTGAGGCCGAAAGCCGAAATTTGGCATATGAGCCCCGAGAAGGTGTTTTGTTAAAGTGAAAATGGCTGTTTTCGTCAATGTTCCACCGCGAGACGATTCATCCCATTGAAATATTCTGATACGAGAGAAACTAGCGGCTAAATGACGATAAGGAATGCGGATTTATCGCAGACATTTTCAGTCAAGTCAACAACTTCAATTACGCCGCTCTGAGTCATCACAAACAGAATGCGGTGACGTTCGAGATTTCCAGCAGTAAAACGAACAAAGACGCCCAGCTCTGAGTGGTGACCTTCGAGTCGTGAATGAACAATTTCCAAATGCTCTGTAAATTGTACAAGTGGAAATCAATACAAGTTCACAAAACACGTAGAAAAAACGGCG
The DNA here is from genome assembly GCA_032362365.1 of Zygogramma bicolorata. Classification (NCBI taxonomy): domain Eukaryota; kingdom Metazoa; phylum Arthropoda; class Insecta; order Coleoptera; family Chrysomelidae; genus Zygogramma; species Zygogramma bicolorata. The sequence goes on along the minus strand of JAVJAQ010004845.1, from coordinate 62,897 downwards.
TTTGACCCCCAAAAATTAAAAGTTTCTCTTCAAACGAGAGAAAGCCGTTGAAAAGTCTCTATCTGACTGCGTCATGCGGAAAACCTGCCGAACGCGACGGTTCAGTTGAAGCCATGACGAATATACCAAAGACGTTTACCTGAGTGCGTCAGGCGGAAAACTTGCCGAACGCGATGATCAAACCGAAACTTCCCATATCTATAGGCGGTAGACCGCATTTTTTGTAGTGAGATCCATTCAAAGTGAAGAGTCCTATGTTTGACAATATATGAATCGGAAAAACACGTACTATACCCATGATAGAATCGGGTGAAACGACCCATACATACAGAGAATGGTGTTTTCATGAGGCGTCTCGCAACTTTCGACAACTGACCAATCGGTCTCAGTCAGACGCCCCAAGAACTTACCAAATGCGGATTTTTCTACACCGGAATAGGAGATCAAGTGAAATGCTTTCACTGCGTCTCCGCCGCCGCTGAAAGTTTGTTTGGAGAATGAATTATGCATCGTCTTCATTCCTTGTAGATATTTTCTTTGTTGTATCGAATGCTGTGTGAGAGGCAAAAACAACGCCGTTTGCAGATCACCAATCACCTTATTCATGAAGATATATGTATTTTGAATATACGTTTGAATTTGGCGCCTCGTCTCATTCCACCTCCATTTGCACAAAAGCAACATTCACACACAAGCGCATAATGTATTCAATACTTTGAAACATTCATGAAGCATCAAGTCACACACATACGTTCTTGGGCTTGAATTCTCGACCACTGAGGTGTGACAGATACAAAATCTCCCAAGAATCTGGGAAAATATCGAGGAAATCCTTTAGAATACCCAGAATTTTCCCCAGATATAAAGAAATGTCCTCTCAAGTGCGATTTGACGTCGTTGGTTTGTTTACATCCGTAGCTTCGTTGAATCAGCCGGTAACCGAGAAAACTGCATGAACGTCAATGACTGTGAGTTTTCAAATATCCCACCCCATGCCTCCCATATGACCTAGAGCCGTAGAGGGAGTTACGTATGAGGACGTTCAAATTTTCCACCAAGAACGCCGTCGACCACGTCAGTCAATCTTTGAAACATATACGGTATTCAAATGTTCCCGCTTTCATACATCTGACGTATCACGTGACCATAAGTGCTTCAGATACTCTGTGTGGTCATAAATGCTGGAAAATTCGAAATTCCCGCCAGTTCGTCTGCACAACGATCATGGTCTCGGTAGTGTAGTGGTAAGCACATTCGCCTTTCAAGCGGAAGACCGGGGTTCGTTTCCTCGCCGGGTCACCGTGCTGGGTAATCGCACGTTTAAAGGTGAGGCCTCGTTGATCCATTGCTCGCACAAGTTTTGACTTCTGAGGGTTGACGTTCGTCAGCTGGTTAACGGAAACGAACAATTTGTTGTGGTCATGCGCACAAAAATCCGCTGGGAGCTATAACGTTTTCATGAGTCTGACTACCAATCTTTCAAAGTTCAAATTTCGCGCCTAGAGTTTTTGTCGACGTTCAGGTAGTAGCCTTTCAAATTCCACGCCAGGACGTTCACTTTGACACTCAGTCTGAAGTCATTCAAAGTAGTCACTATAGCGTTTGTCGACGTTCAGGCTGAAGTCTTTCAAATTTCACTCCACAACGTTCCTATTAATGCTCAGGCTGAACTCATTCGAAGCTCCCGCCTAGAGCGTTTACATCTCATACGCACAACGACCATTCGTGTACTTTGAAATCTCCGAACGTCTGAGGACAAACCTTCCAAAGTTCCCGCCACAGCGTTTGTAGACGTTCAGGATAAATTCTTTCAAACTCCGCGCCAGAACGTGCTGAGGCTCAATCTGGAGTCAGTGTTCACCGCTCATACGCGCAAGGATCCCCTGGGTACTTACACCTGAAAACTAACTTTTCGAAGTTTCCGCCTGGACCGTTTGTCGCTAAGGCACACAAACGCTTTCGGTAACTTTGACGTTCAGGCTGAAGTCAGCGTTTACCGCGCAAACCGATCTTCTATGTACTTTGAAATTTCCATACGTCTGACGACTTATTGTTTTCTGCTCATGCGCATAACGTATACCATACTTTAGCCTTTCGACGTTTGGCACTTATATAACGTAGCCGTGAAATCGCTCATACGCATAGGCTTCCTTAATGGTGTTTTTCAAATTTGCCGCCATCAAATGTTCATGAGTCTGACATATCACGTGACTGCCACTTCCCCTCTTTACATGTACATGAAAATCGGAAGCGAAAAGAAATTCAGTCCATCAGTTGAAGTCGTACGATCAACAATGTTGAAGAAAATTCGTAACTACGCGAGTCACTGGACGACGCAACCATAAACGCCAGAAGATGATGTGAAGTCTCCGCTCTACATTTAGACTTGTTGCAGACAAGTATCTAGAAAATCGAATCGAAAAGTTTCCTAGATCCTGAAGGGCACCGAAAGAGTTGCAAAAAGTATAAGTGGAAATCAAATCTGTCGAGGTGATAAGTTTGAAAGAGTAAAATAAACTACCCAACAGAAAGATTGATACTCTCGAAAGGCGTATTGATATTTTGGAAACACAACAAAATAGAATTGGCTTGTGTTGAATTTTGATAGATTCAAGTTCTTTTTTCCTTTTATCAATTAATTCTCTTTTTCATCATTTAAATTTTAATTGTCTGTTTATTTATCATAATTTTAAAAGCCCTAATTCCGCAATAATCCCGGTATACTCGATCAAATTGTTGATTTTTGCCAATGCAATATGCCCATTTTTTGAGTTTTCAAGGACGCATAGAGCTCGGACAGAAAGCAGTAAGAGTTCTGATATATACTCCCGCCGATCGACATGGGTTATTCTCGATTTTGATATTTTCATTCCGCATCGGAAATATTTTGCTTCAACGCATTTCACAGTGTTTATTTTGTGTTTCAAACATATTGTTGTTTTGTTATTTGTTGCTGTGAGCCCTGCAGACCACATTTCGAATAGGCACATCTGGAGGGCCCCTCCCATTCAAAGGACTATTTGAGGATGACCACCTGTTTCTCGAGCCTTCTCCGAAAGAAGTTCTTGGTAAGTCATTTCGGTAGTTATTTGATGATTTGTTTGAAAACTCACTCACTACTTATCGCTTTATTCAGTTTATTTGTCCAATTTTCATTTGGATGCGTCCATTTGGCTATCCAAGAGCTATCGAAGTTTGAAAATTGTACAGCTTGTTTTCTATGGAGTACAGGAAGAATCTGAGGAAGACCCAGTAAGGTTGGAAGAGAATGTCTGGAAAATAAATTGGATGTTATGGTACCTTGTTAATGAACAAGGTTTGCAACGCTTTCTACTGATGACGATTTCTGTTGGTAGCTCTCAGTGATTTCTGGCTTCTTGGGTAATATATATCTACAATCCTTGAAGAAATTGACATGAGTATATTCGGAAATAGGGACCGCTTCATCAGCTGTGCTTCAATTAAGTCCTTCCCTAGCTGTCTCAGAAATTGTTTACGTCATTTTGATTTCCTGTAAAAATGATTTGGGAAGTTATGCCTCCAGCATTGAGTAGTGAAAAGAATATAACGAGGCTATCTTCTAATCCCTCTTTGTACATCATGAGATGAACACATTTTATCGACCATATCAACTCCTATCTTATGGGCATTGTATTAGGTGATAATTTCGAGTTTGACTTTATCACTTGTTTCTTCATCAATGGCATGCATCATCCATGTGTAAAGTGGAGATCAATAGCACGTTCTTTTTCTTTCGTTTTTGAGGAACATAGGAAACCATAGTTCCTTCTCTTCTGAAGGCAAATATACTAGAACAAATGGGCCTGTGTTTGATTTCTTTCATTTCTATAGGAATCTACCATTTGTTTTCTTTAGTGTCCCTACAAATGATAAGCGATGTTTTTCTGAAAAAGTCTGCAGAACATCGCTGAACCAGTTATCGGCGATAACGTTGCATTCTGACTACTTTCGACTACATCTGTACTCTTGTTACTATGTTGATAAAGTTTTTCTGGTTGTTTTCCTGCATATATTTCTGAATTACAGGTATGAAACATCTCTGAATCTACCACTGCAAATATTTTGAGACCGTATTTAGCAGGCTTTGATGGAATGTACTGAATGAATGGACAACGCCCTCTGAATGCTGAAACAGGTCCCGTATATGTGCGAGACGTTCTATTCCGTTCGTTTTTTTCGTTCCGGACGAGAAAAATTGAAAAAAGTACATGTCAATTACTACCTTGCGCATATTATAGAGGGTATTATGCTAGGAAAACTCTTCGGAGGCACGTCAAGCGTTGTCCTTTCAATAAGCAGAGTGACTCAACGAAACGCTCTTGTCCTCAATTAGATGGTCACAATTCAATGGCGAATCATTTCGGACTAAACGATCCTCTCCGTACATCAGGAGTTCTCAAAACTTTGAGAGCAGATGACATATCGCTGATTGCGAAACGTGATAAAATAGTTTGTGAGATAGCTAGAAAATATATAAAATCTCATAAAGATAAACATTTGACACTTGTTGCTAGGCGATATATGAGACGGTTGGCTCGACTTCTAATCGAAGAGCGTAAAATTGCATCCCTCAAAATTTCGAGCGATTGTGCAAGCTAGTCATTCCATCTGCGGATACGATTCATTGAATGAATCATTCAAATCACCCACTTTGGGTCTTCAAATAGGAACACTGATAAAAGAGCTGTTGGTCCAGCCTATTCGCTGGAAATTCAAAAAAATGTTGATTCACCTCATTTTAACATTTTAAAATCTCTGAAAAAATTGATTGACGAAGACTGGGCCTCATGAATATCCAGTGAGGCAGGACAAAATTTAAATTTGAATAGATTCAACAAACCAACACTGCTGCCTAAGGCAGAAGATGAGAAATGAAAATCTATCTGGATGATTTGATCCGAAATTCAAAATCTGATCTGAGTAAAAATTGTAGAAACGAGCGAGCTTATAAAAAACTAATCGAGGGTACGTACTGCAGCCTGCTTCTATTCAACAAACGACGTGTTGGCGAACTTCAGCGCATACAATTAGATACGTACCTCAAAATTCAAAATAATCAACCTTCTGGGGATTTCTAAAAACTACTTTCACCAACAGAGAAAATACTTGTTAAGAAGCTCAATAGAATTGTCATACGAGGCAAGAGGGGAAGAGGTGTCCCGATAAAATGACGCAAGAGGGACTGGATGTAGCTATACAACATAGAAACAACTTTTTTGAAATCTATAATCCATACTTGTTTGGCACGTGTCATTCTGAAGAAAGTGTCAGTGGATACCATGTCTTCAGAAAACACGTTAATCATGCTCTCGGTGACCCAAACAAAACTGCTGCCCTTACTTCAACCAAGCTTCGTAAGCATCTCGCGATTATAGCACAAATATTGGACATGAGTAAGGATGATTTGGAACAGTTAGCCACATTCATGGGTCATACGACCAAAACTAACAACGAATGGTACAGTTTGACATCCGATAGATATCAGACAGCAAAGGTATCCAAAATACTGATGCTTGTCCAAAATGGTGCTATAGACAAATATAAAGAATGTAATCTAGACGAGCTTGATATAAAAGAGGACAAAATAGAAACGCATAACGACAGCGATAGTGAAGAAGAAGCAGAGAATATGCAAAATGAAAATAGCATAAGACCTGAAGAAATTACAGAAAAACCAGCACAAAAAAAAACAAGAAAAAAAAAGTTATCAAGAAGTGGGCTCCGGAAGAAAAGATGGTTACAGAAAGTTTTTTTCAAAATCACATCAAGAATAGAATTGCACCAAAGAAAAATGAAGTCTGGAAGTTGGTGGAATTATACCCATTATTCAAGAACAGAACGTGGGAAGGAATCAAAATTTATGTGTGCAACAAATATGCTAAAAAAGTAGGTTTTCATAAATCCAAAACATTTTGAGTACTTTATTGTATTTTATACTGTTGGAGGTTTATTTCATTTCATGTATGTATGCCAAAAATATCGAATTGAAATTAATGTGAATTTTTAGTAACTTCTTTCTTATTGGAGGAAAGGAATCATATAGATCAGCAAATTACTATAATTGACTAATACATTTGCCAATTTGAACGTATCACCAAAAATACTACTAAATTTGGATCAGCTTGAAAAGTTTTATATTTTCTTGATCATTTTATATTATCTGTACTCACAATCATTCATTTCAATTAAATTAGTTGATATTCTCTGATTCCCACCCATGTTAATTTCAGGATGAATATGTAATGAGACCTTTGAGAATTAGGACATCGATAAATACTGTTGTTCCATATTTCATTAATGTATGATTTCAGCGACTAACATCCCTAAACTGGAGTTGAATTAATCTCCTATCAAATTCAAATCATCTTTACTCTTGTGACAGTTCTACTTTCAGTGACAAAGGTACTGGCGCCAGCATGATTACTCTTGATACTGCCGGACCTGAACAAAGCACAATATTTTCAGATTTTTCGGAGAATTACATTTTTCACGCACAGAAAAAAAGTTTCGTTGGGAGGAAAACAAAACATCACTTTTTCTCATTTAATAGAGCAATGTTCCTTTTCAAACGTTGAAAATGTTCAACAAAACATCACATTTTCCTGTACGATTCTCGGTGACGATGGTCTTACAAAAACCGCAACACGATTTTATCCTCGAACATGATAAATAAATTACTACCCTTTAATATAATATTCAAGCATCATGGGTCCAACGTCCTATGTAACAATAAAACTCCTACATTCAACCCAAAATTGATTTGTCATTTCTGGAAATGGGCTAGATTCAATCGATTGGACGGGAACATATTCAACAACGGTGAGGTATCAAGATTCTGAATTTTGACCTCTATTATTTTCAAACAGGTTTAGTTTCTAACGTTTTGTTATGTCCGAAAACTTCAATCATGAACACTGAAGAGGTTTCGACAAATACTTTATTGTACATATACGTTCTAGGTATCACCGTCTGAGCACATCTTATAATACTTAATACCATATGTCGGTGCGTGTCAATCTGTTGTTAGTCATTGGTGAACTGCCGCCTTTTAACCGGTTGATGTAGGCCGTCCGCTCTTCGTTCAGGTGGGGACACGACATGACGTGGTGGTGCGTTCCGTATCTCCGTGGTATGAGTCCTCTATATATCACACCTCTCTTCTTAGCTTTGTGGCATCCTGCAATTTACAGTTTAATGTAATTTTGGACCATACGTAATATGCATTTATTTATTACATCGAAATATCAAGTGGGTTATTGTTCGACACCGTTTAAACCAAAATCCTCTACATATTGTGTATATATAAAAATACCATGAATAAAAATATAATATTGTAATTTCAATCTTCCTCCTCCTCTGAGAAATCTACAATGTAGTTTGAATATTTCTTTGGGAGATGTGTAGTTCTTTTGGATTTTCTACATTTTACAATTTTATCATCTTTCCTAATTTTGCTAACCGTTACAAGACTTTTTTTATGTAAAGAATTTCTTTTCGCTTCCTCTTCAACTTTGGAGAATTCATTGTGTGACTCCTGAGAGCTTTCAAAACTACTTCCACCTGACCTACTTTCGGAACTATTTCCTATAGATGAAGTTGGGAAGCTGAATACACTTTTTGGTGAATGAATCGAAGGTTTTTGTATAAAGTGTATATTTAAATTTGATTCTATTGCAAAGCGCTTTCGACTTTCGTCATCATCAGTGCTAGCCTGGAAGTAAATACTCTGATTGAAAGGAGAACTATATGAAATTTTAAATTTTGAGGTTATGAAAATTATGAAACTGGGTAGAGTACTTACTCGTCAGGGTACAGGAAGCATCTTTGACATAAGAGCTGTATACATAGTAAAATTTGATTTATATAAAATTAATCTAGTAAACCAGCGAAAAGCGTGCTGGGAAGTTCAGGCCATGTGACATTGACACAGTCACATGGCCTGAACTTCCCAGCACGCTTTTCGCTGGTTTAACTATATTAATTTTATATAAATCAAATTTTACTATGTATACAGCTCTTATGTCAAAGATGCTTCCTGTACCCTGACGAGTAAGTACTCTACCCAGTTTCATAATTTTCATAACCTCAAAATTTAAAATTTCATATAGTTCTCCTTTCAATCAGAGTATTTACTTCCAGGCTAGCACTGATGATGACGAAAGTCGAAAGCGCTTTGCAATAGAATCTAATTTAAATATACACTTTATACAAAAACCTTCCATTCATTTCCTATAGAATTGGGATCATACTCCCGTTTGTCCTGATCTACCCCTATGCCCCCAATTTCGACATTTCTTTTATTATCGTCACTATCTAATTCTACCTTATTTACAATGTTTCCTAAATTCACTTCTTGATTAACATCTTCAATTATCACAGAATTTTCAATACTCACAGAATTTTCATCTATGTTGTCGATTTCAGCAGACACTTCAGATAAGATTGGAACATACCTGACTTTTGTTTTCTGAATTGTGTTATTTTCTGCTGGCTGTTTCTCTTCCTCCTCCCACTGGCCTTTCTGGATCTGATTTAGATGACGTTTCCATATCTTTCCTTGGTCTGTTCTGCATAGGAATGTGGACTTTCCTATTATCTTTTCCACCACTGCTTTAGTCCACTGCGTCTTGTTTGGGACAGAATAATTTTTTACCAGTACCTTGTCTCCGATTGCTATTTGTCGTTTCCTTCCACCATAATATTTTTTTTGTCGGTGTTGAGCTTTGATCATGTTTTCATGTGTCTCGGTTCTTGTCTGAGTTACTTCGCTTGGTCTTTCTTTAATCAATGACAACCTTGTTCTGAGCTCTCGTCCAAACATGAGTTTTGCAGGTGTTTCTTTCGTAGTTGAATGTTCTGTTGTTCTATATGTCAGCATTATTCTGGAAATCATTGTGAAGATTGATATATCTCGGTTTGTTGGATCGTTTATATGAGTATTGAGCTTATTTCTGAACAATTTGACAGCATTTTCCGCAGCTCCATTACTCTGTTGATGTCCTGGAGGTGAGGTTATATGCTTTATACCCTTTTGACCTGAAAAATGTCTGCATTTTGTCTGATGTGAAAGCTGAACCATTATCACTAACAAGTGTGCGGGGGATTCCTAGTCTTGAGAACACTTCCCTGAACTTTTCTATTGTCTCTTCTGTTGACAGCTTATTTACAGGAAACACTTCTATCCATTTTGAGTACGAGTCTATTAAGATAAGAAACATTTTGTTACGTACAGGTCCTAAATGGTCCACATGAATTCGATTCCATGGTTTGTCTTCCAATGGCCATGATGTTAAAGTTGATTTTGGTGGAGACTGTTTAGTAGATAAGCATGGAATGCATTTCTTTGTTATCTCTTCAATGTCTCTATCCATTGTTTCCCAATACATCAACGACCGAGCTGTGGATTTCATTTTTACCGTTCCAAAATGTCCTTCGTGAAGCTGATCTAGTAGCTGTTTCCTGAAGGGATTTGGTATGACGATTCTATTTCCTAACATTAAAATACCATCTTCTGCCCACAGTTCATTTCGTCTGCGATAATATGGTTTTATCAGCTCTTCCAAGTTTTCTGGCCACTTTTCTTTCGTAACATATTCGATAACCTCTTGTAACTGGCTATCCTTACTCGTAATCTTTTTTACATCTTCGTTGTTAATAGGCCAGTTGTCTATCTTGTTAGTAAAATTCAAAAAACTTACATTTTCTTCGATTTGAGCTTCCGTCTTGCTAGGATGCCTTGAAAAGTAGTCTGCCACCGTATTTTGTACTCCCTTTATGTGTTCAATATGGTAGTCGAATCCTGATAGAAATGCTGCCCATCTTTGAATGCGATTTTCATACATTTTTGGTATTCCTTTGTATTCTCCAAACAGTGTGATCAATGGTTTATGATCTGTCCTCAACGTGAAACGTCTTCCACACAGATATTGATAGAATTTACAAACTCCAAAGTAAATTGCTGCTGCCTCTTTATGGATAGTGCTGTATACTGATTCCGCTTTCGTTAACCTCCTAGAAACAAAACTTATTGGTTTCTCTGTTCCATCAAGCATTCTATGTGACAGGACTGCTGCAATGCCAAAATCTGAACTATCTGAGGTTAAGTACAAAGGTAATGCTGGGTCAAAGTGTGTCAGCACCAGATCTGACATCAGGATATTTTTAATTTCATTAAAAGCACTTTCGCAATCAGTGTTCCACCTAAACGTGGTATTCTTTTTTAGTAGATCATGTATTGGTTTCAAAATAGTAGATGCATTTGGTATAAATTTTGAATAAAAATTGATCATACCAACCAAACTTCTTACTTCAGTTACGTTTGTTGGCCTTTCGGCTTCGCATATAGCTTTAATTTTATCTTTCGCTTTATTGAGTCCCTGTTTACTAATCTTATGCCCTAAATAATTGATCTCATCTTTGAAAAATTCACATTTATCTCTTCGTAATGTCAAGCCCGCATCTTTTAGCTTTTGCAAGACTATTTTTAGTGTTTTTAAGTGTGTCTGAGTATTGGGACCAGTGATCAATATATCATCTAAGTAATTAACTACATTGTCAGTTCCTTGAAACAACTGTTCTACGTATTTTTGGCATTTGCTACTTCCCGGTGTTATACCATATGGCATACGATTAATGTTAAATAATCCTCGGTGGGTACTCCAAGTCAATATTTTTCTAGTTTCATCTTCTAATTCAAATTGGTTATATGCTTGGCTGAGGTCTAATTTAGAAAATTTCTCACCGTTATGCAGCTTTGCGAAGATTTCTTCCATCAATGGTGGTGGGTGATGCTCCTCCATCAAGTACCTGTTCACAGTTGATTTGTAGTCTCCACATAACCTGATCCTCCCATCTGCTTTGATTACAGGGACTAGAGGTGTTGCCCATTCGCTCATTTCGACCGGTGACAAGATACCATCCTTCACCATCTTGCCTATGGAAACATCCATCTCTTTCCTGTAAGCCAGTGGGACGGGCCTAGGTTTTAGAAAAATAGGATTAGCATTTTCCTTAAGTGTGAGTGAAATCTTTGCATATTTAAATTTGCCTAGTTTGGATGAGAACACATCAGAATAACTTTCTACTAGTTTATCAACTTCTTTATTTATTTCGAGAGTATTCACCATTCTATAGTGAATGTTGAATTTCACAAGCCAATCTCTACCCAAAATGTTTGCTGCACCATTTTCTATCACATACAATTTGACATCTTTACATACATTTAAATATTTAACATTTACAATAAAATAACCGACAGGAGCAAAGAGCCCACCATTATATGACTTTAGAATGCAATTGTCTTTCTTTAATACATGTTTTTGCTCAGAATATTTGTGGTACATCTCAAAAGTTACACCTGAAATTTGAGATCCCGAGTCAATCATAAATTTGAAATCTCTATTATCAATTTCTATGACTATCTCAAACGCGTTTGTATTGAGTTTAGTGTCGCCTAGTTCGACACTGAAAAGATTTGTCAATTGTTCATTTTCATCCGATCTTGCTCCTTCTACACATAAAAGATTGTCTACATACCCCTCTGTGTCCTTGTTTATAAAGTTACAATTCCTGTTTTTATTGCAAACCCTTGATAGATGACCCTTTCTTCCACATTGGTTGCACTTATAGTCCTTATATTTGCACGGTTGTGGATGGCTAATTCCACAGTGACTACAACTCGTCGTCCTCGTCGAGTATCTTCGATGTTTGGCCCCCGCGGTTGATTTAGACCACGAAGCACCTCCATCTTGACTTCCTTGACCCTGTGCTGTCATCCGTGATGACGTAGCTGTCCCATGTCGCTGCGCACCCCTTCTATCGGTTGAGCGTGACGTATTTCCGTAGCAATATGGCTGCCTCTTCATAAAATTTAGGCTTGTGGCGCCGTTTATCTCTCCATCTCTGTCTTCTCGGTGAAGCGCCAATTTGACCATTTCTTCTAATCCTTTTTGTGTATTTTCTTCACACAATCTCTCCAACACTGAGCCTTTTTTTTAGACTACATACAAACTTGTCTTTTAAAATATCTATCAGCTTAGTGCCAAAGTCACAGTTTATTGAAAGACTTCGTATTCTTGCATAATACTGTGCTATTGTCTCGTCAGTCTCTTGCTTGCATTCGTAGAATTTTCTTCGCTCTCTCCATACATTTACTTGAGGTCCATATTGCTTGTTGAGAATGCCAATCAATTCTTCGTACGTTTTTGTTTTAGGCAGGTTCGGATGGCACAAGTTGCGTAACATCTTATAGGTTGGCACACCTACAACACTCAGTAAAGTTGCAACTTTTATGTTTTCTTCTTCGATTCCACCCGCGGTGAAAAACTGCTCCATTCTTTCGCCATAAATTGCCCAATCATCACTTGCTTCGTTAAATTCTGCGAAACGTGGACCCGCCATTTTTGTTCTCCAACACGTTGGTGTTGTCCTTTTTGGTTTAGATCACAATCCGAATCACTCGTCGCCAGTTGTTATGTCCGAAAACTTTAATTATGAACACTAAAGAGGTTTCGACAAATACTTTATTGTACATATACGTTCTAGGTATCACCGTCTGAGCACATCTTATAATACTCAATACCATATGTCGGTGCGTGTCAATCTGTTGTTAGTCATTGGTGAACTGCCGCCTTTTAACCGGTTGATGTAGGCCGTCCGCTCTTCGTTCAGGTGGGGACACGACATGACGTGGTGGTGCGTTCCGTATCTCCGTGGTATGAGTCCTCTATATATCACACGTTTCTCCTCAAAATGCCGTATTTTGAAATCATGTTTGAACACGTGACCCTTTGTAATAAGATGGAATGCATAATGAGAGTTTATTTTTCCATTTCAAAAGCTAGTTCTATGTTCTTTTAGACGTGTGTTGAATGATCTTCTCATTTGACACATATTAAACACAGACATTATCCGCATAACAATTCAATGTTAGAATTGTTTGCCTCAATGACTGAAATTTTTATGGCTTATGTTATGCTAAACCTTCAGAGGAGTGCTGTTGACTGAAAATACAGGTAACTTACAATCATTATGTTTTCAGAATTATTTAATTCTCATGACAATCCACAGCAAGAAATATCTCAAATTCACATCACCATCACTATGATTATATTATTTTTTTCGTCACTGAAATGCAATTTATGCCAAATTCATAACTCATAGTCTTTGTCGTAAGGGTGATTTCATGAATGAAAATACAACAATATTGCGTGAATAATGTCAATTTAATTCTCAACCTTCCTCAAAACAAATGCTAAGACGAAAACCGATATGTATATTCATCGACAAATATATAGTATTAATAGGATTATTTTTTGTGGCCGTCGATCATTCGAATGATGATTCTTACAATATATTTATATATGTATATATTTACACAGTATTCAATAACTGAATCTGTTTTCCAACCTAACTTCCACAATAGCTAAGTCAAAAATTCAATTTTCTTCCTAAAAATACAATATAAGTATTGATTTTCGGCATTGAACTATTTTTCTCAAACGATGTCAGAAAAAGAGTTAATATTATTGATTGTTGCTATTCGAAAGATACAAATTCCAATAATAATGAATGAGGGTGAAAAAATCATATTTAGAATCTATTGCAAGTCTCTTGAAAATAAATGCGATGACTTAACATACTTCGGCGCCAGTACGTCTTCAAGGAAGTGGCAACATAGCATGGAGGCCCAGTTAACCTATGATGCTTCGAAAAAGAGGCCAAAAGACATATACTACAAAAAACATATTCAAGATATACAGTGGAGGCCAAGATAATCGAAGAAAAGGTTGGAGACCAAATTAGTCTTTTAAAGTACATAACATAATATATATATATACGAGGTTTCGGTTTGATTATGTCAACTGAATCATCGCGTTCGGCCAGTTTTCCTCATGACGTCTTTCTCTCGTTTGAAGAGGAATATTTCTTTTTTGCGTTTTTTCTGTATTGATTTCCACTTGTACGGCTCGAAGGTCACCACTCCATATGTGATGAGTCAGAGCTGGGCATCTTTTTTCTTTTTACTGCTGGAAATCTTGGAATCGCCTCGGGGTGGTACATTAAAGAAAACAGCTGTTTTCACTTCAACGAAACATCTTCTCGGGGCTCATATGTGAAATTTCGGCTTTCGGTGTATCGGGGCCGTCCACAGAGGTCCTTCACGCTAATTTTTCGAGTCAAATCTTCAATCGCACACGAACTCATTCACAGGTTGACCTAGCGAGTGCAGTCTTTCCTCTTATTTTGCTGTGAACCAGAAAAGCCCTCTCAGAGTATCGGTTGACATTGGAGACTCTCTATCTCTAGATATTTCTTGTGTGATCCCATTTAACTTGATGAGTACAGCATTTCCACCCCAGGAGCGTAAGACGTTTTAAACGAAGCGTTAAACGTTTCAAACGAAGCGTTAGACGTTTTTGACGAAGCGTTAGACGTTTTTAAGAATTTTCGTATCATAGATCTATGGCTGTTTGTTCCCCAAATATACATCTTATGAGAGTTCCAAGTATTCATTTTATCCCCTCAAAAAGGATGTGAGACTGATCGGGTTTGAGGAAACCGAACAACTTGCAAATGATGTGGTACTGGCCGGGTTTGATGAAACTGATCAGCTGGACAAGGAGGTAATAATAGTGAAAAAGCTGAACAACTTGCCGAGCAGGTGACACTGATCGGGTTTGAAGAAACTGAATATTATGCAAAAGTTATGGTTGTTTCCGAATCTGAAATCAGCATTATATGTCAAATCATTGTACATTAGAGGTTATGATTGAAAAACTTGCCGACTTGCGAAGGATATGATTGTTGGCGGAGCTGACCTACTTCGAAGGATTGGGGACGTATCTGAACCTCGTATACTCACCATAATTTTTCTACCCCCATTCGTTATTTTTTGCACATCCTGTTAACCCCCATTGACATTTGACAGATGTTGATGCTAATCATCCATAGATAGCATTTTCCATTCAATGATACAATATTCCGCGTAATCGCCATGTCCGTGTATGCCCCCATTGATAGATGTTTACAGTTAACTTCAAAATATCCCGTATATCCCTCATCATTGCCATGCCCTTGTATACCCCCATTTGACAGATGTTGCATGGACACCATTTTCTTATAACACATCAAAACACCCTGTATATCCCCATTGGTAGATGTTTACCGTATACCCCGCCCACATAATCACCATGTTTAATTTTTTACATATTCCCTATTGACATTTGACAGATGCTTCCCGCCCCCCGTAATTGCCATGTTCCTGTATATCCCCCGTGATCGCCATGCCCTTGAACACCTCCATTAACATTTGACAGATATGAAGTTAATGCTGATTTTTATTTGTATTTCATTCTTCGATACCGCAAACCCTGTATATCCTCCATTGTCGTATATGTCTATTGCCGTTCGTATCATTGCTCTCATTTACAGTGTCGAAGCATAACATAGTTCAGCTAGCTCATAGGTGGCACTGTGTGTTCTAACTATAACTTTCATGTTATTGTTGTTTTCATATACGTTTGTATCAATGAAACGAGCATTTATCTTTCTACGGTTTTGACTGATAACGCGACATGCATTCCCTTGAGTTGAATATTCGCCTATTTGAATTGAAGTTACATCTACAGAGACTGAAATACGACTAACTAAATGACGCCACGCAGGGCTATTTATAAGGTTAGACATGCTGATGATGTTTGTTGGAAACAATAGCGTCCATGGTCTCCTTCGTGGAAGTCTGGAACGTGCGTGCGTGGGCTTCGTCATCACAATGCCCACTTGGGTAACTTGATCTTGTCCAGAGGGTCGTTACTTGCCATATAACAACTCCCTTCTCAAAGAAAAAGTTGGTGCTATGCAACAACTTTTAGGGTTAGGTTAGGTTAGGTCAGAAGTGAGTGGGTCTGTTCGGCCCTCTACTGCAACCAACAAGGGTTTATTGTGGCTCACACCTATTCAAACTCGACCAAATAAACCCAGCTTCTTAACAAAGCCGATTAGTTCGTATGGTGAGTGATCTTTCAGGTCAGATGGTAAGAGTGAAACCTTGCCAAACTCTGAAAACCTGATTCGGTCCGCAGCGGGGCAGGCACAAATTATGTGCTCTGCTGTTTCATCATTTTCCAGACAGAGACGACACAGGCTGTCTTCTGACAGTCCGATTCTCTGCATATGATGATTCAAATGACAGTGACCTGTGAGAAGGCCAGTTAGACATCGTAGTTCGTCCCTACTGTAGTCCAACAACTGTTTGGTTTCCGACTTCGAAGGGTGAATAAACGCCTTGGAATGAGCCAATCCTGGAAGATTTTGCCAGAAGTCCATAAATCTTCTCGCCATCCAGGTATTTAATGTTTGTTTGGCAAAGCCTAAGGCGATGCCAATGACAGGTTCTGGTCCGATGAAGCTGCTTGCAGCACCCTCCTTTGCAAGGGAGTCAGCAGCTTCATTGCCTTCCAGGCCAGTATGGCCCGGAATCCAGACCAGAGACAATTTGTTAAATCTTCCTATTGAGGAGAGTCGTTTTTGGCAACTTGTTACCAGTTTGGACGTTGGTCGGTAAGAGCCAATGGCTTTCAGCGCCGCTTGACTGTCCGAGAATATTTTTATTGACTTGTGTGTGAGGTTGGATTCTGCCAATTTCTCCGCACACAGTTCAATAGCATAAATTTCCGCTTGAAATACGGTCGCATAGGTCCCTAGGCAGGTTGATATCTCTGTCCTGGGTTTGCGACTGAAAACACCTGCACCGGAACCAGAAGGTGTTTTTGATCCATCTGTGAACCAACAACTATCTGCTCTCAGTATTTCCTTCTCCCGGAGGATCCAGTCCTCTCTACTCGGGAAAAGAACTGTATAAGGCAGTTCATAGTTCACAGTTGGAGTCATAATGTCAGAGGTCATTCCCAGAATGCTGTGACTTCTAGTGTCAGCCAGCAGTCTAGTATACTCTGCATTAGATTGTTTTGTGCAATTAGCGATGTGCACAAGTCTATATGCAGTCCATCTAGCCTCTCTCTCCAGAAAAATGTGGAGAGGAGGTAGATCTAGAAGGATCTCCATGGCCGCTGACGGTGTGGTACTGATGGCACCACAGATAGCCAAACAGGCCTGTCTCTGTAAGCCAGAGAGCTTTGCCTGAGCCGTTTTCTGAGAAGCCTTCGGCCACCAGGCAATTGTCCCCATAGGTAATCATTGGTCTGACAATAGTCACATAAATCCAATGAATTTGTTTGGGACCTAAACCCCAAGATTTACCACAAATCCTTCGACAAGTCCATAGGGACAGTTTGGCTTTGTGTAAAACTTTTTCCAAGTGGGCGTTCCAGGTGAGTTTTTTATCAAGGACAATGCCAAGATATTTCACCTCCGTTCCAAATGAAATGACCTCACCATTGAGAGAAACTGGCGTTAAATCATCCAATTTTCTTCTCCTGGTGAAGGGGATTATCACAGTTTTGCTGGGGTTTACAGACATCTGCTCCCTCTGACACCAACCGTGAACAACATCCATCGCGCTTTGAAGGATATTACAAGCTACCCTTCCCGACGTGGACCTTGCCAAAATGACAAGGTCATCTGCATAAGCTTGCAGATCTACTTGTCTTCTTTCGAGGGCATTAAGCAGACTGTCCACCAGGAGTGACCACAGAAGAGGAGATAGTACCCCACCTTGAGGGCAGCCCCTGGTGACTCTGAACTTAATGGCCTCGTCTTGAAGAGTCGTAGATGCAATTCTGTTTACCAGCATGGCATAGATCCAACCCGTTATGGTTGTTTCTATGCCCCTTTCAGTCAGGGCTGATCCTATAGATTTTGGTAGTGCATTGTCAAATGCTCCTTCAATATCGAGAAATGCGGCAATCGCAATCTTCTTGTTATCAAGGGATTGGGAAATTTTCTCTATGAGGTTATTTAGTGCTGAATCTCTCGATTTGCCAGTTTGATAAGCATACTGGTGGTTATTCAGGGGGGCTGAAGATAAAGCCACCTTCCTGATATGTTCGTCCAGTATCCTCTCAAGTCCTTTCAACAGGAAGGATGTAAGGCTGATTGGTCGTACCGATTTAGGGTGTGGGTCTTTCCGACCCACTTTAGGTATGTATACCACCCTTGCTGCCAACCAACTGGGTGGTATATAGTTCCACGCCAGACTTGCTCTATACAATTTTATGAGAATGGGTAGAATTATTTCCAGTCCGTTTTGAAGCAGAGCTGGAAATATGCCGTCCTCTCCAGGAGATTTGAAGGGCTGAAACGACTTGATAGCCCATTCAACTGCCGGTGCTGTGATAACCTTCTTGACGACCTCCCAGTCGTTCTTTTTAGGGCGTTTAGCGCCCTCAAAAGGGGGAGGTCCGTTGTTATCAAGAGTCAGACTTCCAGGAAAGTGGTTTTCTATTAAAAGCTCTAACGTTTCTTTTCTAGAGGTCGTGAAAGTTCCATCGGGTCGTTTCAGCGACCCAATTTCAGCAGTCGGCTCTCTAGAGAGAATCTTGTGAATTCTTGTGCTGCGAGGTAAATCAGAGATACTCTCACAGAACTTCCTCCAAGAATCCCGTTTTGCCTTCCTGATTTCCTTGTTATATGTTGTTAGAGTAGTTTTATAAAGCTCCCAGTTACCTGACTCTTTAGCTCGATTGAATAATCGTCGAACTTCTTTTCTTTGTTTTTCAAGGCTTTTGTTCCACCAAGAAGAGTTATGGTTATCTCTTTTTGTTCTCAGTGGACAGTTCTCGTGATAGGATAAGATCACTGCTTCGCGAAGTTGCTCCGCTACTGTGTCTATACCATCACAACTGTGAATAGTAATGGATCCGTCCTCAAGGTATGATTGGAGGGAGTTTTTATAACAACTCCAATCAGTAGATTTTGAGTCACGATATTCCACTGCTGATCTTGGACCTGTTTCAATATTGAAAAGAATATATCTGTGATCTGAACACGAAGGTTCAGTAGATACAGTCCAATGGTGTATCGTGTTGCTCAGAGAATGTGAGCTGATGGTTAAGTCTAATACCTCCTGCCAATTGCTAGTAACAAAAGTTGGTTCCGAGCCCTCATTAATTACAGACAGCCCCTCCCCTAGTATATAATCAAAGAGTAACTCACCTCTATGGTTAATATTCGTGCTGCCCCACGCTGTATGGTGTGAATTGGCGTCACATCCCATTACAAATTGTAGTCTGTTCCTTTTGCTGTAGTCGATAAGTCGTCTTACAGCAAGAGGAGGTACAGTATCCGCATCTCCTGGAAAGTAAGCAGAGCAGGCGATAATGTTCGTCCTACACTTACTACCCGGTAGGGAAATTTGGATGGCTACCACGTCTTGGGTGCAGAAGCCTGTAAGCAGAAAATAATTAATATCCTTCCTGATGACTAGACATGCTCTGGGTTTAACCCTAGGGCACGCTATTACCTCACCAGGAATATTGCTCAGTTCGGTTACTCGGCCTGTATTTCCTGTCCAAGGTTCCTGCAGGAAAGCAAGGTCGATTAATTCGTCCTTGAAGTTTTTACCAAGGACGTATGAAGCGGCCTTGGCATGTTGCAAGTTTGCCTGCAAACACTTGAAAGTGACAGAGCGTTCTTGCAAACTAGGACTCCTCGACCCTAGGAGAGAGAGAGGGTGGAGGATCACTAACGACACCTCCACCCACCCCTCCCAGGATCGAGGGATGGTTTGGCTCTGAAGACGGGGCGAGGACACCTACCGTCACTGAGTTGCCGGCTGGTTTCTTGGATCCCTTTGACGAGACGATTTCCGTCTTCGCTTTCGAGGAGCCAAGTCCAGTCTTTTTCCCTGGTTTTCTGGACGAGACGTTAACCGTCTTCGTCTCCTGAGAACCAGCTGGTTTCCCAGCCTTGGGATGGGTACGTGCCGGTGGTTTATCCCTATGTTTGGGTGGAGGTTTAATTGTTCTCCTCCCCATAGAAGGATTGCCACTCGGCCCCGCTTTTTCTACTCTAACAGGTGCGTTAGAGTGACTCGATTGAGTAGATGTCTGCTGGGAGGGTGCCCGGGTTTTAGGGCGGAATAACACCTGCCCAAAACCAAAATGTGGTCTGAAACCCATCCTCGCCAGCGTGGCCATGGATCCATCATCAACAGCGAAGGTCCATGTTTGGCCAGGGCCTGAGTTTTCCTTGTGAAGAATATTCCACTCCAAGGTTGACAGACCGTGGTTCATTTTCCTCAATCTAGTGAGGACCTGGTCGGAGGTCAGTCTGTTACTCCCTCCGTCAGGTAAGTAAGCGACACAGATGTGTGGCTTTGGAAGTTGGTCCCCTGTGACGCATTTCAGTGAAGCGCCTTCCCACGGCTGCAGGGTATTGACTACACCCACAAGCCAGTCGGCGCTGTCCTGATCCTCACAGGCGACCAGTAACCAGCCAGGCCGAAATGTGCAGCTCTGGAATTGTACCTGTGGCCCATCATCTGGAATATTCTCTACAGCCGACAAGATAGCCCCCTGCAGAGATTCCAGTTGGTTGGCCTTCAATAAGGTGGTCGGATAATCAAGGTGCAAGATTCCCACCTTGATTCCCGAAACAACCTTCCCATAAGAGGGTTTTTGCACGTCAGCTACACCTGACGTTGCCTTGGATTCTACCGTGCAGGGCTTTTTCGCCTCTGGTTTCGGTGAATCGTCATTTGAGCGCAAACGTTTACTGATCTGCTCAGGGGGGGTTTGTTCCTCCTCCCGAGGCGGATTCTGCAGACGCCGCTCAAGGATTTGGTGCAAGGCGGTTTCATAAGGTACTCCGCTCTTGAGGAGACCACTTAATCGTTTCCTGGCTGCACCACCTAGCCTATTTCTAGGTTTCGGTATTGTTTCAGGAGTTGGAGAGTTGAGAAGCTCTCGCTCCTGATCTGAAGTTACAGGGAGGTCAGTTGGAGTCGTATGCTCGACATCCATCTCCTCTGTAGACTCAAGGTCAGATACGTTTAGATATACTGTGTCCATGAAAGTCCCACGAGTAGCTAGGGAAGACAAGTCCATCACGGCAGAGCCCCGCATTACCGTGACAAGGCAGTAATACGACGAGAGGGCGCCCGGTGTCTCGAAGGTTCCGTTAAAGACAACTGATGGGCTCAGTGTCATTCATCCTCTCGGCACGGATACACACACCTTAGGATTAAGCCATCGTTGGGATGCCTTCGGTTAGGGGATAACAGAACCACAAGTGATTCTGTCATTCCCGTATCCAGCGGTGCTACGAGGAAGCAGATATCCGATGGCCGATTTGTTCAACCCCCACATCCCAAGCCAATGCACCCGCAGAGTAGTAGGCACAGTAGCTCAGGCAGTGAGGGACGAACAAAGACTTCCAACCCCGCCTCTTTTAGGGTAGTAGTAAAGCGGGTTTCTCAGGCGATGTTGACGTCGTCCATCTCGACGTTTTCTTCTTGGAACTCGTCTCGTAGGCTTGGTCTTCTTCGGGGAGATATGGTCATGAACATCTTCATACTTCTATCCGGTCTATGCGGAGGCGGTGGAGGACTACTCGAGCTCAATAAGGCTAGGGTTCGGCGTCTCCGTCTACATTTGCAGAGGATATAAAGTAACACTAGAATGATTATAAGTGTTATGGTAAAATACGTAAACCACGAAATATTTTTCGTGACGAAAGGCTGGTGAATCAAATCGTCTAGAGTTTTCGAATAGGAATCTAATTTGTGTTTGGCGATTTCTAAATCTTCGACGTTCAGCTCGTTCAGTTTCAGCGGCTTCAGGTTTGGGAGGTTTGATTTGTCAGGAATGTCTTTACAACACTCGTACGGGATTACCACTGGATGTGTGTTGTGCGACACATTAGAGGTTTTCGTGAATCTGGAGTTGGATTGAATTTTCGTTATTCCGACGAAAGCACTGCATTCGGTTCGAAGTGAAACTATAGAGTTTTTGGTAATAAGTTCCGTTCTCGTTGAAAACGTGGGGCAATTAACTGTTATTTGTAACGGTTCAGAAAGTAGCACCAACCACAAATCGCGTTCTAATTTTTGAACGTTATAGTTCTGACTGAAGAATAACGAACTTCGACAGTTTCGCAGAATTTCGTTGATACTTTTGAAAATATGCGCTTCACAAATCGAATTGTAGTCAATTGGATACGCGAAAATATATCGGAGCACAGTTCGGTTCGTTCGTATAGCGGCTAACATGAACTCCGATCGGAAACTGGTATAAACATCAGAGAATCATTATCTTTCTCGATGTATTGTTGAGAAATTGAAATAATAGGATGCAAACCAGTCCTATTGTCAAATATCGGGATAGGGTACAAATGATATAGGGTGTAAACTTTTGGTTCTGTTAATGGAACCTTAAGAATGAATACTAAGTTAGAGTTGAGTTGAAATGCTTCAAGCTCTATTATTTCAAGATATTGTGCAATTTTGGATAGTTTCGGTTGAAGTGGAAGGTTGTTCCTTTGTGAATTTTGGGAAATTTTCTTTAATGCGGTAACCAAATCATCGGGTGTTATGATTGAGGAATGAATGATATTAACTTGAGCAAATGTTACAGAGTCGAGTAAATCATCAAGACTTTCTTCAAGAAATAGAAAGCTTTCCATCAGTTTTTCGCATATATCGAAAAATTTCAATTTTGCTTCAACTTGTCCAATTTTATCATTCATTTCATAAATCGTTTTTCTATCAATTTAATATCTTCATTGAATGTTCGCTCGTCTATTTGTAGTTTTCTCAGTGTAGTATTGAAATCTTGGATAACAGAGGTTGTAACCGATATCTGATTTTTTAATAGGTTCTCGAGTTGGTGTTCGTCTGAATTCAGCTTATTTATGCAATTTGTATAGTATTCGCCATCCGAGGCGTCGAGGTTACCTGTTATTGATTTAAATATACTACCTATACCGTCAATGAGTCCTCTTTTATAGCGTTTAGTGTCTAGAGTCGTTTCTTCGAGTTTGAGTCGAATTGATTTTGAAATTTGAGTGAGGAGACTAATATGTGTTTTCACTTCAGATCGGAATGATTCCATGCTATGACCATCAAACTGAGTCGTGCCTGTTAGGACTTCGAGAATGTGTGAATTATTTTCATATTTATGCTGTTCGGTACAAAGAAATATCTTTGTTTGCGAGTATTGAACATTTGTCGTTAGTGAGGATCATATTACCGACTTCGTGGTAGTATACACCCACGGTGTTGTTGATAGGTTGAATTCGATATTGGGCGAATGCTGATCCGGCCAGCAGGAATAACCTGAAAATAAATTAATGATTAACGTATGGTTTCATACGGTCAAAATTTACTTTCGTTCGTAGATTTGTTTCGACATTGAGAAGTATTGCAGAGTTTTGCAATATTTGTTCAATGATAAATGGTCCGTTGAATCTATTCTGAAGTGTATCTTGTGATTCTTTGACATAAACTTTGTCTCCTACTTTATAATCCGGAGGTTCGCCTCATATATTCCGGTCGAAACGGGCTTTGGCTTTTTTCTTTTTCATATGAGTTTTTTCTCTAGCGATTTTATAATAGTGGGAAATTCTATTATTCAGGTCTCTAACGTACTTCGTGACAAGTTGTTCTTGATTGTATAAAGTTTCCGGGGGTCGACTAGCAGTGTGTCCGAAAACTAGCTCATATGGGGTAAATCCATATGATTTGTTTATCGAGTTATTTTGGCAAATAACCGCATATGGAAGAGCATTCATAGGGTGATCGTCAGGATGTTCGGTCATATGAATTCTTATCATTTCTAAAAGAGTGGCATGAAATCTTTCCACAGATCCATTTGACTGAGGATGATTCACACTAGAATATGTCAGTTTTATATTGAAGAGAGCACATAGGTCTCTAATTATTGCGTTATCAAATTCCTTGCCGTAATCGCAGTGAATTCGTAAAGGGGCTCCGTAGTGTTGAAAATACAAGAGCGGAGTAGTCGCTACTGTTTTCACAGTTTTGTCGGGAATTGGGTAAACTTGTGTAAATTTGGTTAATTCGTCACAGATGCTCAGAGCATAATTTTTTGTGGGGATTTCTACAATATCCACGTTTATGCGTTCAAATGCTGTTTTAGGTGTTTCGATTATAACTGAAGGGTTGTGTTATAAAGTCATTAGATACAATTATATCTTTATTGAGAACAGGATCAGTAATATAATATTACAAACATGAACAATTAATAGAAACTATACCAGACGAACAGACATAGTTCATTTGTCGACATGACACCAAAAACATATGACATTTAACATGGAAATAAGAAATGTAGTATGTACTATTGACAATTATGTACTAGATAACACTAACATAACATGCTCCTTTTTTTTTTTTAAAAAAAAGGAATAATTTTCATTCATTTTCTGAAAATGAAAAGCGTCTTGGGGGTTTGACACGTCTGCCTCTTGTAGTCACATATTCAGTATTAAGAACAGGTGAACTCGAGTTACTATATTCCAATGAATTATCAGTATTTGCAACTATGTTATCATTACTAGATTGATCATCCTCAAGAAACTCAAGACCCCCTGACAAAGTTGATGATGAGTCTACCTCGTTGCCTATTACCTCATCCTGTGATTTGTTTTCTAATATATGTTGTCGATTTCTTCTATACTCTGTACCATCCGGAGTACGAACAATAAACGATCTTGGTTCGGGACCAACTTGTTTGACCACAGCAGGCATCCATTGAGAGAATGGAAATTTTTTGTAAAATACCTTTTTCCCTTCCTGTACATCTGGAAGATTTTTTGTATGACAATCATGATACTGTTTCATTTTATTATTTTTTTCTTCTTCACACCTTTTTCTCAACTTCTGGTCAACTAGCCTAGGTTGCAATGTGTTCCCACATACTGGTAATTTCATACGCAAGGTTCTCGACATTAATAATTGTGCGGGAGAATATCCGCTTAATAAGGGAGTGTTTCGATATTGCAATAAACCGATATATGGATCACTGCCTGAATCATTGCACTTATTGAAAATATTTTTCACAATCCCAACAGTGCGTTCTGCCAAGCCGTTACTCTTCGGGTAATACGGACTTGATGTTTTATGTAAAATGTCCCATTCATGAGCAAAATTCTTAAACTCACGAGAATTGAATGGAGGGCCATTATCTGATATTAATTCAGAAGGAATACCATGGCAAGCAAAAATCGATTTCATTCGACTAATTACTTCTTTAGCATTTATCGACTTTAAAGGAGATACTTCAAAAAAATTTGAAAAATAATCTACTACCAAAATATATGTTACTTTTCTGTAATGAAAAAAATCAGTGGCAAGTTTTTGCCAAGGAAGCTCAGCTGGTTCATTTAGTAACAACGGTTGGGTAGGATTGTTTTTTTGAAATTTCATACATGACAAACACTGTTCTACTTTATTTTTAATGTCAACTGTGATATTTGGCCAAAACACTATCGTTCTTGCCAGTCTCTGACATTTTTCTATTCCTAAATGTCCTTCATGGATCAATTCCAAAATATTTTTCCGTAAACTTGTTGGTATAACCAATAAATTATTCTTGAACACAAGACCTTCAATTGTATGTAACTCATGTTTCATATTGTAATAAGGCTTCGCTTGTGGAGGGACTTTGTTTTTTAAATTGGGCCATTCATCTAAACAATACTTTAAAATTATCTGCAAAATTTCATCAGACTTTGTAGCCTCTCTAATTTCTTTTAATTTTGCCGGACTAACAGCCAAATTTGAAATTAGGAAATTTGCATGAATACGAAGTTCTTCGTCTAAAAAATCTTTTTCATCAGGTGGTTCAACAGGTGCCCTGCTTAGAGTGTCTGCTATAAATAAGTATTTTCCAGGAGTATAGATAACAGTGATGTCATATTTTTGTAAATTCAACATCATTCTCTGTAATCTTGCAGGGACCGCCACAAGTAATTTATTAAAAAGAGAAACCAATGGCTTATGGTCTGTTTCTACAAGTACGTTATGACCATAAATGTATTGATGAAATCGGTAGCAGCCAAATTGAATTGCAAATAGTTCTTTTTCTATTTGCGCCCAATTTATCTGCGAAGCCGTCAATGATTTTGATGCAAACGCAATGGGTTGTTTGTAATGCAGTATTACCGCTCCCACTGCTGCTTTAGAACTGTCAACTGACAACGTTAAAGGGAGATTATGATTGAAATATGTCAAAACGGGTGCTTTACTAATAATTGTTTTTAATAAGTCGAATTCAATTTGATGATGCTCAGACCAATGAAAGGCAATATTTTTTTTAACAACATTCTTAAGTTTGTCGTTTTATTTGCTAAGTTGTCAATATAAGAACCTAAATAATTCAGCATACCCAAAAATCTTTTGAGTTCTGTCACATTTTGAGGTACTGGAAGTTTACATATAGCTTCCACTTTACCATTGTCTGGCTTCATTCCTTCGGAACTGAATGAATGCCCTAAATATTTCACTTCAGTCATCAAGAACTTGCATTTTTCTTTATTAAATTTCATATTTACAGACCTCGCTCTACATAAAACTTTTTTTAAAATGACATAGTGTTCATCTATTGTACGACTGAACACTAACAGGTCATCAATGTATATTTGAACACCTTCGATGTTCTCAAATATATCAGACATAGCTTTATGAAATAATTCTGGAGCGCATGATACCCCGTATGGTAAGCGTAAAAACCTATACCGCCCAAATGGTGTATTAAACGTGCACAATTTTGAACTTTCATGGTCAAGTTTTATCATCCAGAATCCTGAATTGGCATCTAAAGTTGAAAAGTAATGTGCACCTGCAAGTTTTGATCTTAATTCTTCGACAACTGGTAATGGAAAGTGACATCTTTCGATGGCTTTATTCAGATTACGTGGATCTAAACAGACACGTAAAGCTTTATTTTTCTTTTCAACTAATACTATGGAACTGACCCACTGACTTGGTTCACTGACCTTTGTTATGACATTTAGGGCTTCCATTGTTTCTAATTCTTTTTTAAACCTATCACACAACATAAATGGTACTTTTCTTGGAGCATTAATTATTGGAACTACATCCTTCTTGACACTGATATGAAATTCACCTGGAAGGCACCCTAGCCCATCAAAAACATCGCGGAACTCCTGAACTACCTGATGATGATCAATTTTTGCAATCCTTTGCAATAGATTAAGCTTTTGACAAGTCGACAAGCCAATTATGGTTTGGCAATCAAAATCAGCAATAATGAATTCTATACAAGCAGACATGTCATTTACATAACAATTTTTGATTATGGATTTTCCCAAAATAGGTACAGTATTCCCTGAAAAGGACGTTAGTTTGACAGGTGTCGACATTATTTCATCATTTACTCGAATTGACTTAAATAGTTTAGATGACATAACATTTGCCTCAGCCCCTGTATCTAAAATACAATTGACTGTATTATCATTCATTTTTATATTTACTGTCCAAAGTTTTTCTGGATCAGATGTGTGCAATGCCCTAATTACAAACATTTCATTATTTTCACCATCATCATTCTGATTTTCATATATTTCAACAAGTTTGACATTTTTACTGAAACAACATTTGGCAAAATGACCTATTTTCTGGCAAATATTACAGGTTACATTTAGAGCAGGACATTTCAATCTATGTATTTCACCACATCGCAAACATTTGTTTTTGAACTTTTGAAATGACTGTTTATTATAGAAATTTTTACCTGAGTCTTTTGACACTTTTGTGTTATTCTTGCCTGAATGAGAATATCCATATCTTGTTGAATGTCCCTCATTGAAATTCTTGCCGGACTTGACTGCATAAACGATTGGTTCGTTTTGCTTATAGAGTTGTTGAGCTTGCAACTGGGTTAGTTCAATATTCTTAGTGATCTGGACAGCTTTCTCCAGGGTTAGTTGATCTTCTTGAAGTAGTTTTTCTTTGATGGTACGATTTTCCTCCTTTAGGCCAGCAATGAACATATCCCTAATGAGAGTTTCTCGTAGGTCACCAAGTTCGCAAGTGAGACTAAAATTTCGTAATGCCGTCACAAAATCCTCAGTGGACTCATCTGATCTTTGGGTCCTCGTGAGAAAATTGTGCCTCTCTACAGTGAGATTTGTCTTCGGCTTACAATGACTTTCAAACTTTTCTATCAACTCCTCGTAGTTACAAGTAACCATGTCTAAGTTAAAGGAGTTGAATATAGACAATGCCTCCTGTCCAATATAATGTAAAAATATTGCCACCTTTCGACCATTATCTTCAGCATTGAGTCCAGTTGCAATCATATATATATAGAATTGTTGCCACCATGCCTTCCAGTTGTGGCACAAATTTCCGTCCATCTTCAGTGGTGGAATGGATTGACTACCAGAAAAGCGATTCTTTGTCGATGCTCCTTCGGCCTGGTTCGTTGGTGGTGTCATTTTATATATTTATCCTTGATAATTTTAGGAAATAGCACTCTTCCACACGTGGTTAACCTTATTTATTAACCTTTATCACTGTTCTTGACTGACGTGAGTTTTTAACCTGACACCATGTTATAAAGTCATTAGATACAATTATATCTTTATTGAGAACAGGATCAGTAATATAATATTACAAACATGAACAATTAATAGAAACTATACCAGACGAACAGACATAGTTCATTTGTCGACATGACACCAAAAACATATGACATTTAACATGGAAATAAGAAATGTAGTATGTACTATTGACAATTATGTACTAGATAACACTAACATAACAGGTTGTTTAAATTTTTTCTACAAATTTTGGTCTTTTGACATGTTTCACATTTCTTTATGAAGTTTTCGACATCTTTAGTGAGTCCTCGCCAATTATATTTTTCTCTTATTCTCCGAATTGTTTCGTTGATACCACTATGTAAATTTATTTTTCCGGAATGGTTCTGACAATGTTTTGACATACTTTAAATTTGATGTCTTTATCAGAGTAAATGAAACAAAGTACTTCAAGAATGGGAAGATCTAAATTATTTTCTACTTTATAGACATGAGAGGTGTCTAGTTCGTTTTGATTTCGGTACAGCGTAAGAAATAAATGTTCTAGGACAGAATCTTGATCGTATGTGAGAGGGACTATGTAGTATTTTCTGTTTTTGACTGATTAACTTGAAACAATATTAATTTTGTGGCTTCGGAAATCATAATCTTCTTCTAGAATATCTTCAAATATTTCATAATGAAAATCTTTGATATATTTTTGTTGTGGAAATATTAAAATGTGTTTATTTTCTTTATCAAGAATTTGTCCGTTTGAGTATTGAACCTTGGAATGATCGATCAGTGATTTGGTTTTGGGTTCAAGAAAGTGGCGTATTCTCGTGTAATAAGTTCGTTAGAAAATGGTTCTTGTTCGTCTTCAGAGATTATTTCTGTTTCGGAGGGTTCTTCCTTCTCAGGAATTTCTTCCGTTTCAGGGATTTCAATTATGTCTCGCGAAGGACCTGGTTGGGGGTCAGAAATGATCTGTATGTCGGGGTCTTCGTTCGTAGGTAATATTAACGTGCCAGTTGGTATACGTTTCGAATTTAGAATAAGGCATGTTTTTATATGATCGGTTTTGATTCTAGAAAGTGCGTCAGCGTTTTTATTAATTTTTCCGGGTTTATAGATTATTTCGTAATCAAACTCCTCAAGTTTGAGGCGCCATCTGGCAAGTCTACTACCAGGGTCTTTGATAGAGAAAAGCCAAGTGAGGGGCGGTGATATGTGATTAGTTTGAACCTTCTGCCAAATAAATGAGGGCAGAAATGTTCCACAGACAAGACAATAATAGCGAGTAACTCGCGTTCGATTGTAGAGTATTTAGATTCTGCTAAACGAAGTGTTCGAGATGCGTACGCAATAGGCAAATCTTTACCTATAGGGCCTTGTGAAAGTATGGCTCCAATGGCGTATGCACTTGAATCTCTGGTGAGTAAGAAGGTTTCTTCAAAATTTGGATAGATGAGTATCGGTGTCGAAACGAGAGTTTGTTTCAGTTCGTTGAAAGATATCTTACATTCGTTTCCAAAAACAAATGGAGTATTTCTGAAGTAAATTTGTCAAAGGTTTAGAAATTTCCGCAAAGTCAGGAATAAAGCGTCGGTAATGTCCTGCAAGTCCGAGAAAAGATTTGATTTCTTTTGGATTTCTGGGTTCAGGGAAGTTGATAATACACTCTACTTTGTTAGGATTCGGTTTCACTCCGTCTTTGGTTATAAGAAGACCAAGGTAGGCTACTTCTTTTCTCAAAAATCCACACTTATCCGGTTGTATTTTCAGATGCGCTTGTCGAAGTCCTTTAAATATACTTCTGTGAGTCTAGAAATATGCTCGTGAATTGTTGGCGAATAAATGATGATGTCGTCCATATAGACGAGACATCTCTCATTTTGAATTCCGAGTAGGATGTTGTCCATTACTCTTTGAAAAGATGTTAGAGCATTCTTCAGACCAAAAGGCATTCTCACAAATTCGTAATGCCCGTTTTCCACTGTAAAGGCCGTTTTAGAGATGTCTTTTTTGTCTATTTCAATTTGGTGAAAACCGGAAGCGAGATCGAGAGTAGAGAAATATTGGCATTTTCCTAATTTATCGAGTGAATCGGATATCATTGGATGAGGATATTTGTCGTCAACTGTGAGTTCGTTGAGTTTTCGATAGTCTACTACAACGCGCCATTTCTGTTTTCCAGAAGCGTCTATTTTCTTCGGCACCACCCAAACAGGAGATGACCAGGGAGAGATAGAAGGGCGTATTATACCTTCATCTAACATTTTATTCATCTGTCTTTTCACTTCTTCTTTGTGAATTTGAAGGTAACGATAAGACTTCGTGAAAACTGGTTTTGCGTCCTTAGTATCTATAGAATGTTTAATTTCGGAAGTAAATGTTAATCTGTCTCCTTCAAGATAAAATATGTCAGAAAATTCTTAACACAAGTTCGTTATTAATTCGGATTCTTCCTCGTTGAGAAATTTTTAATAGGTTCGATTTCAAAGTCAGAAAAGTCTACGGTATTCGGCATTGCGTTTGAATTAATCACTGAAGCGAAAAATTCTCCATTCTGATTGACTTTCACAAGAGCGTTCGGTAATCGGACGTTTTCTTCATTCTGAGCTACCAGTATAGCATCAGTATTCGAGAGGTCGCATTTAAGTTTGAAAATTTTCTCAATTCGGGGTTCGATAGAAATGGTGTTCGTTTTTTCATTCGTAATTGACCGAGAAAAATTTTCAGAGTCTGTCACTTTCGTAAGAGGTACTGTTTTGAAGTCCGTCACTAATTGTTTGTTTTTAAAATCTACTATACAGTTGTAATGCTCTAGAAAATCTGATCCTAATAGTCCGTCAAAATCTATATCGAAATTGTGAATATATACTTTATGCGGGTCACTTTGGGTGAAATGAATCATTACAGATTCCTCAATCATTATTTTCTGGTTAGTGATACCTTGAATTATTACGTTTTCGTGGGATCTGTTTCTATAATTTTCGACAGTTTTAGGTTTAAAAATTGATAGAGCTGCACCGCGGTATCTATGAGAATCAGTGGCGGCTTCTCCTATGAGGCAGATGAGGCAGTGCCTCACCAATAATTTGCAAATTAAATAAATCACAAATTTATATTATTTTACTATTTGCATTCATTATTATATATTATATCAATTAGAATTATTATTAAATTAGTAAAATACGGTCC
Organism: Zygogramma bicolorata; assembly: GCA_032362365.1. Taxonomy (NCBI): domain Eukaryota; kingdom Metazoa; phylum Arthropoda; class Insecta; order Coleoptera; family Chrysomelidae; genus Zygogramma; species Zygogramma bicolorata. Next base: position 31,208 of record JAVJAQ010004845.1, on the reverse strand, counting down.
TGCCGCCGTCAATTACCGCGTTTCACTATAAATATCATCCATCTCATTTCTGCTTTAGGTGGTTTATGGATAGAGGCTTGCCTCTGCGTTTCTTTGTCTAGCGTATTACAATTGTTCTGTATGACACAGCTGAATCTATAAATATATTTAAAATGCTCGTAAAAACTTCGTTTTCAGAGGCAAGCCTCGCAAGCGACACGAAAATTAACGAAAACTGACCGATTGTCTTTCGGTGAGGGGGCGTCTAATGCTAGTAAGATGTCTAGAAACCCTGGTGTAGGGATTTATACCTGGGAAAGTTTGGGGTCTAAGTGCCTACTAGAATAATAAGCATCATGACTTTTCGACATCAAATCAGTTCAGATGGCGCGTGCAACGAAAAGAGTTACAAATTTCCTAGGAAATGTATAAACGGCCGACCTGACGACTGGCTATACTTTTACTTTTGGACGCTGACTGATCAACAACCTATATTATTCGTTTAGAATACTGGCCAAATTCCCTATAATTGTGTTCCTTTCATTTGATTTTGTTTTTTATGAGTATGACATTAGATTTTGCTCATTTTGTTGACTGCTCGAATCAAAGAATATAGCTTGTCGATCGATCGGTTGACTATGCACTTCCAATTAGCGTCAACTAGCGATGAAATTGGGAAACACACCACGATACGTAAAAATGACACTAATGACAGAAAAGTGTCGCCATAAAATTCTAAACAATAACAATATCGCATCAGTCCCAGCACCATCCTTCTAGACATCTTAAATGCTAGTAATGCTATTTTTAGGTTAACAGGTTGAGTTCGAGTTGAGGGTTAAAAGTGCACAGTGCACACTTTTTTATTATAATAGATGGTTTTCGGTTCGGTGAGCAGTGAACCTCGGTGGTTTTTCTAAAATATTACATTACTTATTACCGAAAAATGGATTTAGCGGGACCAAGCACAGCGTCACAACTTCCCCAGATAAATGTAAACATTCGCAATACTTGTGATCCTGTTAATATTTTAGTAAATGAGCAGAATTTTTCAAGTCATTCCTATGACGATAAATTATACATAGTTGAAGAAGTGAAGCGACTTTGTCCATATTTAAGTAAACGTCTTGTTACTATCGGTGGGCTGGGGAAATCAAATCGGAGCTTTCAAAACACTTGGTACGAAAAGTACGACTGGCTTACTGGTAGTGTAACGTTAAAGCAAATTATTTTGCTGGCCGTGTATTCTGTTTGCAACAAATAATAGCGACAAAGTTTGGTCAAAATGTGGTTATAGCGATTTGAAAAACTTGTCTCGTGGTCTTTTAGTACACAATAAAAGTACTCAACATATTTCTTCGAATTGCAAGCTTACTCTCATGAGAAAACAAAGGAAAAAGAATGCTCTACACCTCCACGTTGGTTCTTGCTGGACAGTTGCGTAATAAATATTTGTATAGGAACAAATTGTTCGATAACATAGCCCTAGCTTTATAAACAATTTTAATTTTTTTAAATTTAATGTTATAATTTTTTTTACAAATGGTATTACACAACTGACGAAGTAGAGTGACCCCTAGACAACCTTTAAATTCTAACTTTGCTAAAAAAAAATTTTAACTGTGCCTCACCATTTTCAAATACCACGAGCCGCCACTGATGAGAATTCTATAAGTATTGGTTGCGTCCATAATATAATACAAGTTTTGCGAATTTATGGTGAGGGACTGATTTACAGAAAATTCTGTTCCGGGAAATTCAAGTTTGGGTTGAAATCGTCCATATTCAAGGTTTGTATTTGTGCTTGGAGTTCCGAAGCTGGATCTGTTGATTTATTTTCAGGTTGAAATGTTTGATGATAATTCGTACATTCCCTATAATCCTTAATTTGGTCCTGAGAATTAAAATGATGAGTTCTTTGTGTATTTGCCCTATTATAGTTTGGATTGGGTTGAATAATTGTCGGTCTTTGTTGATTATTACTCGGATTTGGTATAGTTTGATTCAGATTTGTTGGTTGATTGGGCCTGAAATTTGAATTGAATCTGTTCTGTGGTTGTCGTACATTCGGTCTCTGAAAATTTTGAAGGTTTTGAGGATAATTAATTCTTTGGAAATTTTGTGAATTTTGTAGCGGTTGATATTGTCGCATTCGACATTCATTGATCGTATGTCCTTGTCGTTTGCAAAACGAACAGAACTTTTGCGGTTGAGAGGGACCTTGTGTTTTTTTCTGTTGAGATGAATGATTGTGTGGATTCGCGTTTCTAGTCATAGGATGTTTTTGTTGTTGGAAGTAACTGAGTTGAAGTTCTCTTCCAACTCTGTAAATTGCTTGGAGCATGGAATTCGGATTTCCTGCTCTGACAATATGTCCAATACCGGGTTCTAGACCGGCCAAAAGAGTATTTAGTGACATCGATTCGATTGAATTCGACTGTGCCATTTTTTCGTCAGGGGTGAGAGGTTGTTGTTGTACGGTGGAGTGCATTTTAGCGTTATGCGTTTGTAGTCGATTAATAAAAGTTGAAGGAGATTCACCTGGAAGTTGATAAATTCTTTGAAGGTCTTGAATCAAAGAAGCTTAATCTCGAGTGTCACCGAAATGTTGGCTAAATAGTAATTTAATTTCATCCCAAGTTTGTGGATTTCGAGAACTTATTAATTCAGCGGCTTTACCTCTGAGTTTGTTTTTGATATGTAACGTGACTAACGTTCTTTGCGGTAAGCTGTATTACAAGCTTGTATGAAGGTATCAATGAAAATTTGCTCACCGTCATATTCAGGAATGATTGAGAATATTTCCTGCAATTTGTAGGGTTCAAGATCGGTTTGATTTTCTTGTTCTGTCATGATTCTTTTATTATTGAATAAAACTGGTTTACTTATTGAAATGGAATAGAAAAATGTGAATATGTGAATAAATAAAAGAGATGATTCTTTTCAGTTTCTCACCAAAGAATTTCCATTCAGTGGATGTAATCTGGCTTCACTAGCGTTGCTCCGGGGAAGTTAGCGTGCGCGTGTTCTTCTTCCGTTGAAATGACCGTCCTGCTGATGTTCTTCGGTTATTGTTTTTCTTGATGAGTCGTTGTCTCTTGTTGCGTTGCTGGGCCTCGTAGAATTCTTCCTTTTATAGATTGGGATCCACCACCGTCGGTTAGGCTGTTTCCGTGTTCCGCTGGTGTTGAAGGATCCTACTGACTGCGCCAATTTGTTATATCTCACTTTTTAACTTTGACTTTAAAAAAAATATATATAACTCAAAAGGAGAATTTAGTACTAAATTCCCTTGAGTTGAATATTCGTTTATTTGAATTGAAGTTGCATCTACAGAGAACGAAATACGACTAACTAAATGACGCCACGCAGGGCTATTTATAAAGTTAGACATGCTGATGATGTTTGTTGGAAACAATAGCGTCCATGGTCTCCTTCGTGGAAGTCTGGAACGTGTGCGTGGGCTTCGTCATCACAATGCCCACTTGGGTAACTTGATCTTGTCCAGAGGGTCGTTACTTGCCATATAACATGCATGTCAACAATCAGCACGATATATTGTCCGAATGAAACTAATTCAAAGTCCAATACGAAGCGTATTGCCCCCATACGACGGTGACCGCGAGGCCCCAGTGCCTCCATCGATGTCCCCAATGCGCCATGCAGCAATTGCCTCTCCGCCCATTGGCAATGTTTGGGTGACTCGTAACGACGCTAGTAACCATATCACGAACATCTATCATCTTTATATTAAATGGTAAATTGGTGTAGCGGTAAACGTATCTGCCTCTCACACAGGCGGACCAATTTCGATCCATGGCATCGGAAGTTTTTTATTCAGGTCTGAGCGCACTAGGTGGCGTACTCGCGACGATCACCTGACAACTTGGCACACTCTGATTGATCGCTGGTGCCAAAATTACCAGAATGGATATTAGATTATTTGGTCTCGGTAGTATAGTGGTTAGCATATCTGCCTATCAAGCGGAAGGCCGGGGTTCGAATCCTCGCCGGGCCACCATGCTGGGTAATCGCACGTCAAAAGGTAAGGCCTCGTTGATTCATTCCACGCACAAGTTTCGACTTCTGAGGGTTGACGTTCGTCAGCTGGTTAACGAGAACGAACAATTTTAGAACAATTTTTTAGAACAATGAAATTTAACACGAAAAAATCGCTGTTTTGGTCATGGACAGTCATGGAACTGTCATAGCCTACTTACTGGTACAGTTGGTTGTACTGGCAGCAGTCGGTTTTCTGAGGAATACAATATCCACAAATGAAAAAAGGGATAATCTTATTACTTATTCTCTTGTGCGCCTATGACAGCTGTTGGAGGGGTAATGATCTTCGTCCACCGCTTGATGAATAATATTAGTCTTCAATAAGAAATCCGTTGGAAAGTATGTCCGCTTTTTTACCCGTAAAGTTGATTTCCCATACTTTTTTGTAATCATGTGTGCGTAGTCGTAAGAATATCTACTCATTTCAGAGAATTGTTGACAGTTACGAAACGTCATTTTGATTACTTTCACACATTAGTTCTAACGGTTTGTAAATAAGTCCTCTCATTATTTATCAGTACCACAAATTCAGAGTTCGAAGCCTTGTTGTTACTTTTTGACTTCTTCTCCACCTCTTTCCTATTGGACTCGTCCAACTGGCGCCCCAAAGGCTTACTTTTTTTTATTCGAAATCAAAGATATTATTTCCTCACCCACACCCCACCCCGACTTCACATGAGCAAACGCGGAGTGATAACTTTTTTGAGTTGAGTTGAAATTGGCACCACAATGCTGGGACAGGAAATAAAAATTTTGGTTGAAGAATTGTTTTGATTTTCTTTACTGAGCCGGTGCAGTAAGCATCCCTTTTACACCCTTCCTAGTAGAGAAATAGACAAAAATATGTGAAGTTTTTTTAAAGAGATTTGGCGGAGATTTATCGTTTATGATCGCCGGCCCTATTCTTGAACCACACGTTCGCTGAACATATACGTTGTTGCTAGACAGAGACCAATCAAATATCAGCAGTAACTATGGACAAGGCGCATTATACATTCTATTGCGATTGGACTTCACAGGCAAAAAAATTTTAATTTTGACCAATCAGAAAGCTGTCGAATCGTCGTACCATTGGATCTGTCCGAATCCCAAGGACAGTAAACTATTTTTACAGAGGATGGCCCGATTCGCCAATTTCATTATGTTGTCATTGACGTCATCGCGATTCCGTAAACATAACCAAAAACAGATTCACAATACTAATGTTTTGTTTTATTATTGATAGTCATTTCAATTGTTATGAGTTCATGTCATTAACTAGTATGAAATAAAGATACTCATTATACATGAATTGGGACAATTATTTCAAGTAAATAAAAATAAAAGATGGCAAGCATATGGCATGGCATTGATGGCAATTGACAACAGTCAATGCGTTAGAGTAGCTCAAACTTCATCATATTAGTTTCACTGCATCACGAAATGTACATATAAACTACGGAAGGAATCGCGGTGACGTCAGTTGACAGGATAACATTGCAGTATAGGGAACTGGCCATCCTCTATAATAGTTTACTGTCCTTGTCTGAATCCAGCCTTAAGTTAGTAACACGGTCTGTTGTTACAAGGTAGCTTAACTGTGGTTCAAGTGAACGGAGTTCAGTTGTCAAGCAACAAACGATTCTATTGGCTAACGCTCATCATCTGACCGCGGTTAACTTGAACCACAGTTAACGTGTCTTGTTACAACCCGCCCTAATACACACACATAACTAGAAAAGATAATTACTTGACTTTGGGTATAGTATATGTTATATGTCACCACAGTTATAACGAGTTCTGTGGTAACAACACAACAACTAACCTTACTTAATACTTTTAAAACTTCTACCTACACGTCAACAGAAACAAACAATCGAAGTTTCAAGTATTTTTCAAAGCTGGCATTGCATAAAATGAGAAGAGCTCATGCTGGTAATTATTACGAACCGCTACCTCAAGATTCTAATGAAATTGAAGAAGAAAATAACCGAATGACTCAAGAACTACAAGAAAAAATTGGTGTTCTGAAATCCTTATCCATTGATATAGGTAATGAAGTGAAATATCAAGACAGACTACTTGGAGATGTTGATGATGATATGGATAGAACGAGCGGATTTTTAGGAACAACTATGAATAAGGTGTTGAGGTTGTCCCGAGGATCCCACAACTACTACATTCTGTATATGTTTTTGTTTTCATTATTTGTATTTTTTATTATCTATTTAGTCATCAGATTCAGGTAGTTAGGTCAGAAAGTCTATCAAATAAGGTATTTATAGTAAATAAAACATAGTTATAAGCAAACTTTAGAATTTAATATATTATTTAAATTAATATATGACTTCTATTGTGCACTAATGCCTGCATGGCATTGATCCAAAAAGCATGTAAATCCTGTAAAATATTGGTATGAAAATCTTGACATAATTTAACCCGTGAGATAGCAGCGCCTACTGATTTTATACCACCATTATCAGTTCGTTACCGATGATAAATTTTTAAAAAATCAGGCGATATTAAAGTTACTTAGAATAAACTTTTCATTCTTGGATGTCATCATAACCTAGTTTATTTGACTTCACTCATTGAGCCTTTGAAAAAAATTTGGGAAGTAGATACAGCATATTCAATTCAACTTGTTACAGTAATTGGATCCACATCCGGTTCCACACTAATCTGACAGTAGATTTCTTATGGCTGCTTGTATCGCACTGCCGCAATACGTCATCATTTGTGTGTCAAATTAAAATGGACAAGCTGTATGTATTATTATGTGTAAACACAAATTTGAAGTCAAACCGCGGCGCTATTCCTTTTTTCGAGAGCTGTGGCCCTTCAGAAAAAAGGTATAATCTGTACTAATTTTTTTTTTGCACAAAAAAATGAAAACATCAGCTGCCCTTTACATCTTATTCCACCTTCTTCAAAACCTTTGCTTGAATTGTAACCTTTTTCCATCATAAAACTTCAACCAAAATTCCTGATAAGATTGCTTGGTTATAAAAAAACATGAGTCTTTCACAGTAACGACTGTAGTTTTTTTGTTTTGAAAGGGTACCCAGCTTTTTAAATGAAATGGACCCCTGACTTTTCTAGGATTTTCCTGTACCTGATGATGAGAAAGTACTACAAACATTCTTTACATGTGATAATGGCATATGCATGTAATAACCCCCTCAATCGAACTAAATAGTAACACTAAAAAAGTTTTGAAAACTCAATTATACAGTATGTCATACCAAATTTAAATGAGCATGAGGTGCGGTGACATTATCAAAAAATCATTTTTATAATTGTTCAAAAAATTTTGCCTTTCAAAATAATTCACCAATACACAATGTACTGATTAAAAGAGTAGCATATCGTCATGTTTTTTCAAACAGAAAAACGTAATGATTCTCATTGGTATTCAATTGAAAAAAACTTTCTAAAATATTGGGATGTATGCTAATATACAAAGCGATTTGGACGTTATGCTCAAACAAATTTTGAAAAGTAGACCCATTCAACAGTCCACAATATCAACAAAAACTTCGTTGGACAGTTCTTCCTCTCAATGAAGTTTTACAACACGAATTGAATCCTCAAAACAAACCACAGGGTGCAATTACTGAAAGAAGGCTTCTGGACTTTTATATATTTGGGGATTGAAGAAGATTCAGAATTCCCTGGAGAAAAAAATTAAAACTGGTCTAAAATCACGAAAATATTTTTTTTGCTGGGCAATAATGACCGTTACTGATCATCGGAAAAATTTTTATGTTTTTTTTTGTATAAGTGATATAACTATGGATCGGCGTTTACCATATAGCCCTATATTTTCTGAAAGTACTCAAGTGTACTATACATGAAATAATATATGGGGTGTTCCATTAGAAAAATTGGGAATTTATTTTCGAGTACTAATTCAATCAGTATAAGTAAAAGATTAAAATCAAAATTATTACTTGACAACTGAAGAACTAAATTTTCAAAACTTTGTCATGACAATCAGAACTCTCCGAAATTCTGTTGAACATGGAGGCTGTTGAATAAGATTGCTCTCCTGCTATCGTTTGAGCATAACTTCTAAATAAACGATGGGATGGAAACGTTAGGTGTAAAAGTTGAATTTTTTTCAGAGAAACGCGTGTCGACTGCGAATAATATCAGTTTGGTGTTGGGGTAATTCATCTCTGCCTTATATTTTTGAAAAGTTCTTTCCAAGAAGAATCCGAAATAAGTTCCTTTTGAGAAACAACTTTGATATGCTACGCTCTCAACCAGTGTCCTGTGTACTGGTAAATGAATACGTTGATATCTGAAACTTTTACATGAAATATTTTTCGATATGACTGAATAACAAATAATATGAAAATCATGAAACGTTGTTCAACAAATAAAAATGTATTGAGTGTATGGTCGAACTGAACTATACTATAAAATAAAAAAAAATCCTCAAATATCAACAGTTTGGGGCAAGAAAGGACAATGGTATAACAATTGTCTTTAGACGGCGTTGTAACCGGTAACAGCTACAATAGTTAGCCAATACCTATATGAAAAGTAAAATCGGAAGTTTTTGTTGCGCTCTCTATAATAAAATGTAATATTTCTGTTCACTTGACAATGCACAACAAAGTTTCCATCCCTGAAGGCAATTTCAGGTACAGATTTCTGTTTTTCAGTTTGACCGAAATGTTGAGAGAAAGCTAATGACGCTTCAAAATAGAATTGAAAATGCAGGCTCACACAGGAAATGAATGTTCAGGCATTGAAATTATCTTCGAATATTAGTGGTCTACGACATTGACAATCAATTTCAGTTCTGTTCTTGAATGATTGCCATGTATATGAGTACTCAAAAAAGTGTTATTCAGGCTAAGACATCAGTTAAGAAAAACGGAAGAGAAGACATTGGGAAACAAATGTCCTAATGCAATAGGTATTCATTCCTTCAAATGATATTTTCCTACCACAGAATAAAATGTTGCTAGGTACAATAAATTAGATGAATCAATGAAGTTACAAATTCAACAATTTTTTATATAGATTGCAATGTAGTAAATCTTGAAAATAAATATTTGAAATTTTCAATATTCAATTTTCCTGTCTCCTGGGTAGAAAAAAACAAAGTTCTGACTTGTTCCTGACTTTTATAGGTTTTCCAGATAGCTGGGTACTTACTCTGTTTTCACCAATTCCTTTTTTTCCCTTTTCATTCTACCTTACCAATGAGATGGATAAACACTTTCATTTACTACATTATCATGCCTTCAGTACCAGTACTCTTGAGACAAATTGTTAGGCTGAATATAATGACCTATTGGTTTCAGTACCCAAAGATGAGACCATACTTTTCTACTCATTCATTTAAAATCACAGTATTGTCCCATTATGAAGGCCATAGAAAATATGTAGAATATTGCTTGGTTCGTAGACCACATTTCCATTTCATCTTTTACTTTAAGCAAGTTCTCACAATGCCTCTCAACAACAGCATTCCTACCCAAAATGTTGAAGTAAAAGTGTCGTGTATGAACACTCTCATTAATTAGCATTGTGACAACTTTAAAGTGAAAGATAAAATCAAGTGAAAAATTTGGTGTTTGAATCAGACAATATTCAGTTATTTCAAATCTTATTGGAAGTTATTACTAAACTGTTACACTCATAGGTGGATGCTTTAATTTTCTAAGCATTGATTTTTTTTATACACAGGACTTCTTCAAATTACACAACTACATAAAAATTCTGCATGAAATTTTCTTCTAGAAAGCAGTTTTGATTAATACAATATACATGTGTGAAATTATTCCAAAAAAGGGTTCAAATATTGCAGAGTAGTTATTAAATTGGCTATACTTCTCCTGAACTGCATTCAAACAAAAAAATGAGCTAGTCATAAACTATTTCTATTTTTCAATTGTTCTTACAAATTCATTTTCATTTCACTAAAGCCTCTACTGCCATAATCTGATCCTTTTGATCTGTCAGAAAGCTTGGGGTATGATGAATCTCCTTCGTGGATTGCAATTCTCGACTCTATAATCCTCCACCCTCCTCTACGGGTCCAATCAGAAGTATTATATTTAAAATAATATGTAATACAATATGCGCCAACTATTCCTAGTAGAATTTTGCCAGTGAAGTATCTCATAGAATAAGCCCTCTGTGCACCTACCACAGGTTCAATTACTTTGGCAAATTGATCCAGTGGCCACCTATATGCTCTTCGAATAGGATTATAGGTAGCTCTGTAGATTTCGGGGACTTTTTTTGGTTCGTTTGGGCTTAGTTCTTGATCCTTCAACCATTGTTTACGAAAAGCTCTTTCAGCATCAGTCATTCCAAAGAGTCGTTCGCGTTCATCTCCATATCGTCCAGCAATGGACATGGGCTTGACGCCTCCAGTGTTAGAAGCTTTTGCCATTATTGTTCTAAAACTCCAATTGATTAGTCAAATAAATATGTACTATTACGTAATATTCATCATTCACTAACAAGTAACAAGATTTGGGAAAATAAAATAAACCAACTGCAGTGCAGAATCCAAATTAGCAGTCAGTACACACAGCACACAGTTGCTCAGTTGGCACACTTGGACTTGGACAGTGGAGATCTATGTCATTGGACACTGACACTTGGCTATTGGCTCCAGGGACATAAAACATTTATACAGAGGATGGCCCGATTCATCAATTTTATTATCCTGTCAGTGACGTCAGCGCGATGTCTCAAACACAATCAAAATAGTATATTATTCAACTAGCGTATAATGATGGCTATTATTCACAAGGTGAAGTTTATTGCCACGAGGCACAGGCGAGTGACTTAAATCACCGAGAGAATAATAGCCATTATACGCGAGTAGAATTCTATACTTCATCAACGACTAATGTTTGGGAAAATCGTATGTGGTTTTATTTTCGTTAACTATAAAAAACTGTCGAAAGAAATTGCAGGGATCGACCGTATATTGAAGTTGAATTCATTGACGCGACCTGTAGCGAAACATTATAATATTATAGCTAGATCAAGGAAGTACTCGACAGCAGTGAATGACCCATTATTCACTAGTGAATGATAGGTATCATTAATGTCGAGCAGTCATACGTATAGTGGGTATATTATACAATAGTCGTGGATAAACGTTCACAAATATTTTATTATTGATATTCATTTTTTATGTTGTGAATTTATGTCATTATTTAGTAAAAAGTATAAAATCTCTCATTATGCCTGTCCTCCTGTATCACTAGAGGTAGTACAGCTGTTCTGTACTGGATGACCACAGTTTTAAGCAAAAGACATTAAACATTACAGAGGATGGCCAGTTTCCTATATAGCAATGTTATCCTGTCAACTGACGTCACCGCGATACCTTCCATATATTCCGATTTCGTGAAGAAGTTTAGCTAAAGTGATGAAGTCTGAACCAATCTAACGAAGCTCAGTTTCATTAAACTTTGTTTGAGACTTGTTTTTCCACTTGCTATTTTGTTGATTTTTTTTTGCTTTGTGAAATTTAATTTGTGTGTTGAACCTATACTTTTTAAGCGTATCTCATCAACATGTATATGTATATTTTGATATTCGGGTGTGCAGTCAACAAGGAATTGGAACAAAGTGAACTCTTTATTCTGTTCAAGCTTTCGAGTCTTTATTGGCTCTTCATCAGGAACTCTACAATGAATTGGGAAAAATTTTAAGAATAGAATTTTTTATTATGTGCTTACTTACGAATGTGAGGTTAATAATCCTTTTTTAGTAAAAACATGAAGGACAACATATCACAACACATCGACTTGATGGTACAATAAGTATAATATAAAACTTTAATTCAAAGATATGAGCAATCAAACACGTAAAAGAATTGAAAATATGGGAGAAGTTGTTTCTCCTAACGGGCATTGGAAACCATATTTGTAATTTTAACAGAAATGATGTGAATAAGAAGGGAATCTTTATCTTTTAATTTAAAAAAAATTGTATTGAGTACAATTTGATTTTTATAAGCAATTTTAATATTAGGAATTTTGGAAAACAACCCATTGAATTCATGGTGAAGTGTAGGAATATAAGGAAGAGAGAGGTAAAAAATTGGATCATCATTATGAATGGAAGAATCATTATGAGAATCACTGTTAATATGTGACCTACCGAAGATGAGTTTATGCAGAAGTCCCTTCGGGGGAAACTCATCTTGTAAGTAAGCACGTGTTAAAGAAAATTTCTATTAAAATTTTTCCCAATTCATTGTAGAGCCAATAAAGACTCGAAAGCTTGAACAGAATAAAGAGTTCACTTTGTTCCAATTCCTTGTTGACTGCACACCCGAATATTAAAAGGATTCTTCTTTAACTTAGACAGTCGTCTAACCTTCTCACATTATATATATATATATATATATATATATATATATATATATATATATAAAGAGAAAGTGTTATTTGCTATGAAGCAAGATGAATCAGGAAACTGATAAATAGATTATCAAATTCTCTGGTCTATCACAATTTGCATTCAATTCGAAATGCCCACCACAAGATAGCTAGCTATTTCTGGCTTTGGCCTTCATCAGCTGTGGGTTGACATGGTCCTCGTATCGAAGACAAACTGTGATAGATATCCAGAGGATTTGAAATGAATCGTGCCTTATGTGTCGCTTGCCGTAAAGGCACGATTCATTTCAAATCCTCTGGATATCTATCACAGTTTGTCTTCGATACGAGGACCATGCCAACCCACAGCTGATGAAGGCCAAAGCCAGAAATAGCTAGCTATCTTGTGGTGGGCATTTCGAATTGAATGCAAATTGTGATAGACCAGAGAATTTGATAATCTATTTATATATATATATATATATATATATATATATATATATATATATATATATATATATATATATATATATATATATATATATATATATATATATATAGTTATTCTGGGCATTTATCCGTTGGTGTGTCGGTATTGAGTTGGCATTTTCAAAAATGTTGGTACTCTTACTTGGTGCTAGCAACTGATGTTCGAAAAACTCCTGCCAGAAGACCAGCTAACAGTGATAGTGTCGTCATATCAGTGAAAGTCAGAGTTGTCGATAATAAGCCCCTTATCACTTGAATTAACTGTAGAAAATTTCAACCAATTTGGTGTAAGGAAATTCATGATATATTTTCTTATAAACTTCAAATATATTAATAAATAATATTAATATATAAAACTGAATAATGACATATGATTCAACAACAATATCAACAAGGCCGGCACGACCGAAATAGCCGCCTGAGGCGAGTGAATCGCATGCGCTGATCTCCTAGTCTCCAACAAATTTGGAACATGTTAGAAATTATAAACCGGTGGTTACCGACCGATGACCGACAATGGTAACTGGTGGTTTCTGTGAGACAGTATCAGCGCTGCCAATTAGCGGGTAATTACCCGAATTGCGGGTATTTTTTGAGCTGTGTCAGTTTTTCTGCAGTTATTCGGATTTTGCGGTTAGAATGCGTGCAATTTCAAGAGCTAGAGAAAATGGATTTGAAATTGTCGAAATTTTGATGAAGGGTTGTAACACAGCACAGCAACACTGTACTTCGACTTCAGAAATCAAGTGGATTGACAGTGGAAAATCACAGAATTTACGTATAAGAAGTATGGGTTCTGTTACATCTACTCTCTACAGTTTGCTGTCTTTTTTCTGTCAATGAGAACCATCCAAATTAGTAAGATAGAGATAGAGGAAAAGCGCCATAAAATGTCTCAATCTCTCTATTACTCTGTGTGTGTGTCTCTATGTTACTCAGAAATATATCACTCATTTCGTTTGGAATATGTTCTGAAATATTCATTTTCGTGTTATCTAAAGATAATTATCGTCTTGTTAATTTCTTTTTCATGTCACAATTTGTTTTATGTACTTTAATATGTTAAAGTATAATAGTATAATGTTGTGAAATAAGATTTACATACCACGTGATTTTCATGCTTCTAGCTACTGTTTTTAGGATGGGTGATAGGGTAATATCAAAAACCTGTTGCAGACTGCAGACACAACAAGCGATTTTCCTTCGTATGTCTCCGTCAAATAGCAGAGACAACTAAATAGTTCGCAACGTTTCATTGATACAGTTGACCAATTATTGCTATAAAATTTTACGTACTTAGAACCGCCTGAAAACTTCGTGTGGAAAAGGTATTTATTGTATACGACGGCGTATTGGTATATCATCTGAAATTTTTTTATTTTCAATATTTCGTGAAAATAATCTCAAAATTTTGAGAAATAAAAGTCAAAAGTTCAATTCAAATTAGAAGATGAAATTAAAGCACATAACCTAACATCTGACACGTGTGAAAGTGTATGAATATTGTGATGTTATTCAACATTGTTTTATTAGGTTTATATGTTTTTTAGTTTGTGTATCAAGTCAAAAGTCATGGAAAATAGTTTAAAGGAATTCTTGATAATGAGAGGCTTACCATCCCAAAACATTAATCTGATGGAAGATGAGAAGGTAAGTCGCATATTCGGTATTCGCTTTTACAGATCTATGAAAAACCTGCAGCACCATCATCACCAAAAGAGCTAGAATCAACTTTATAGATATACTAGTGGGCATGTCAAGCATGTCCTACTTTATTTTTTATAACAGAAGTATCTCTAGATGCTTCAATTTACCCAAAACATTTAATCAAGTAATTCTTTCAGTTATTTGAGTAAAATATTTTTGTAAGATTCATTCAACCTTATTTTTTCAGATGACCATGGATACAATTAAATTACTACATCCTGAAGCCATGGAGAAGTTCATTCCAAAAATTGGAGATGTCTCACAGATAAATAGGAGAGGGAGTTTGTTAGAAAAACTTCGGTCCAAATTAACCAAGCATAAGGATGAAAGTATGGAATCAACTTTAACCAAGAAATCCTCAGCCTCAAAGCCTACAAGAGTGGTTGATATTGGCTGGATGCATTCAGTAGATGGACCGTTGGTTCAGATGAGAAGCAAACAAGTGGGAGAACTCGCAAAGTTTCAGTAAACAAAAACACCAAACCTAAAGAAATATTGGAAATGGAAAAAAAACTTTTTTTTATTGATTCCTGCAGGGTCAACAATATTTAATGCCAAACGGACAGCTTCCTGTGGAACTCTTAATCCTCGTTGAATGCACTTCAAGTGCATCCATTTATATTGTTACGAATCTCCTAGCGCTCTCCTAGCGCCGGCCCTGACGAAATCGTAAACGCAGATGAGGGATCGCGTCGTAGCGAACGTCATTTTCCAGGAACCCGTAAATTGCTTGTGGAGAAATTGCGAAGATTCTTCTTAGGCGTACACAGGTATATATACGGGAGAAACTTCGTCGCGGGCAGAATTAATTATTCGGAAGTTTGTATTCAGAGCAGAGTTATTCAGAGCTGAGTGGAGAGAGTTTTGCTATTGCTAAGTGCAGGAGTTAAAGTGTAGAATTTTTAGTATGAATAGTTTTAGTACCGACTATTGGAAAGTTATCGGAGCGATTTAAGTGATTGTGTTGTATTGTATTCTATTTTGATAGAGAGTTATAATAAAAGAAGTTTAGTGTTGTTTGGAGTTTTAATCATCGAACCCAAGGATATATCGTAACAGTGGTGTCAGAAGTTAGGTTTTGCAAGGAAAAATCGTAACAATATCCATGCAGATGTCCTACTATTGCAATCTGTTCTCTAAAGAAATTGATTAAAATTTCCACATCTGTCAAGTTTTTTCTTCTGTACCAATCTAATGCACTCAAACGTCGTTTCAAGGTACTTTTACTAATTGTTATGTGATCATTTAGTTCTAAGTGGATCAAGATTTCTTGATAATTCAATCCCAGTGAGAAATACTGTCATATAAGTCTGTTTTGACAATCATTCATCGTGGTTTGGTTTTTCTTTCTGCAGAAAAACTTCGTTAAGATTATATGGGTGTAGATTCCGTGTTTCTCCTTCAATTTCAAATCAACTAACCAAAATTTTGAGATTTTTTTTCTCAAAATTTTGAGATTTTTTTCTCAAATTTTAAGATTCATTTCTCAAAATTTTGAGATTTATTTCTCAAAATTTTGAGATTATTCTCACGAAATATTGAATAAATTAGAAAATTAAAAAAACAGATATTCGATGCATCGTTAAGGCCTATCTTGATAGAAAAGGGATAAAAGTGGCAAAATTTGATAATAATATACCTGCTGTTGATTGGGTGAATTTGTTTTGTTTGCGTCATAAAGAACTACTGTGTGAAAATATCAAACGGGCTCGGGCAGCAGTGTCTCGGGAATAGTAGATAAATTTTTTGATCATCTTCAAGAAAACTCACAAAACGTTGAACCTGATTCGTAGATGAACATATATTCTGCGAGTTTACAAATGTTTTATTATTGATATTCAGGGCCGCTGTAAGGGGTGAGGCGGTCGCCTCAGGCGGCAGTTTTTCGGGGTGCGGCATTTTTAATCCCAAAGCAGCAACAAATAAGGCTGGATTCAGACATCCGAAATCCGATTGTACGACGATCAGATAGCTTTCTGATTGGTCCAAATTGGTCTAAATTTAAATTTAGTCCAATCAGAAATCTATCTGATCGTCGTACGACCCGATTTCGGATCTGTTTGAATCCTGCCTAATGCGGATGAATAGGGAGAAAACACCAATATGTAATACATTTCATTATACTTCACATGATTGTTGGAATAACAATAATGGTGACACGAGACACCCAGAATATTTATAAGTTTGTAATAAATTATAAAGCGAGACGCCTCTATTAGAACAATTTTTCTTTCATTATCGGTCAGGCGCTGGACCTCTTGCAGCTGCACATGTTCCACTGCGTCACTGCCGATTTTTGTTATCATCATCACACATATTATGTTAGCATACCGTAGGGGATGCGCTGAAGTCTTTCATAATTCAAAAACCGTACACGTGAAATTCATAACGTACAGCTTACAAACACGAAGAGTTTGGATCAATCAAAATGTTGTACGCAACCACCTATAAAATATACAACCGAAAATAACTTATTCCCTAGCTAATGCCCGAACACCGTGGGAATATCCAGAATATATATGTACAAATTTTCTACAAGGCCAACTTTGCAAGTGCTTTGACCTACAGACTTGGCTTTATTTGAGGCCTCTATACCGGTTTCAGGTTCTTGTCCAACATCAGTACAGGGTAGGTTCTCACAGACGACGATAATCTTCTGTGCCCTACCAAAAATAATTAAAAAAAGTGTTACCTATAGTGAAAATGTACACGCAATGGACGAAACCCATTACACAGCGCCATCTCTTAACCAGGTTCACAATCATCAGCTGTAATTGAATATATGTCGTGGTGTTAGCTCGAAAAGTAGTTGTTTTCTGTTGAATATTTGCCAATTTGCAATAATCCTATTGTATTGATGTTCCTATGGAATGTTTTCAGTTTATTTTGTGCTTATGAGGTCCATATAAGGATCAATTCATTTTGTTTTATTTTTGTTAGGCAATTTTAATTTTGTTTATTGTGAAGTTTATCAACCGAAACTTAGGCAAACATTTTTTTTACTTTTGAGTTTTTTGTAAAAACCTGATAAATCTAATGAAGTCCGTCTGTGGCAGTTTGAATTCCCGCAGTTTGATATACATGGCAAGGCGGCATTAGAGACACTCGCCTCAGGCTGCTATTTCGGTCGTGCCGGCCTTGTTGATATTGTTGTTGAATCATATGTCATTATTCAGTTCTATATATTGATATTATTTATTAATATATTTGAAGTTTATAAGAAAATATATCATGAATTTCCTTACACCAAATTGGTTGAAATTTTCTACAGTTAATTCAAGTGATAAGGGGCTTATTATCGACAACTCTGACTTTCACTGATAGGACGACACTATCACTGTTAGCTGGTCTTCTGGCAGGAGTTTTTTGAACATCAGTTGCTAGCACCAAGTAAGAGCACTAACATTTTTGAAAATGCCAACTCAATACCGACACACCAACGGATAAATGCCCAGAATAACTATATATATATATATATATATATATATATATATATATATATATATATATATATATATTGGCATTTTCAAAAATGTTAGTGCTCTTACTTGGTGCTAGCAACTGATGTTCGAAAAACTCCTGCCAGAAGACCAGCTAACAGTGATGGTGTCACCATTTTCAACAGAAAACAACTACTTTTCGAGCTAACACCACGACATATATTCAATTACAGCTGATGATTGTGAACCTGGTTAAGAGATGGCGCTGTGTAATGGGTTTCGTCCATTGCGTGTACATTTCCACTATAGGTAACACTTTTTTTAATTATTTTTGGTAGGGCACAGAAGATTATCGTCGTCTGTGAGAACCTACCCTGTACTGATGTTGGACAAGAACCTGAAACCGGTATAGAGGCCTCAAATAAAGTAAAGTGGTGTCAAAACAGACTTATATGACAGTATTTCTCACTGGGATTGAATTATCAAGAAATCTTGATCCACTTAGAACTAAATGATCACATAACAATTAGTAAAAGTACCTTGAAACGACGTTTGAGTGCATTAGATTGGTACAGAAGAAAAAACTTGACAGATGTGGAAATTTTAATCAATTTCTTTAGAGAACAGATTGCAATAGTAGGGCATCTGCATGGATATTGTTACGATTTTTCCTTGCAAAACCTAACTTCTGACACCACTGTTACGATATATCCTTGGGTTCGATGATTAAAACTCCAAACAACACTAAACTTCTTTTATTATAACTCTCTATCAAAATAGAATACAATACAACACAATCACTTAAATCGCTCCGATAACTTGCCAATAGTCGGTACTAAAACTATTCATACTAAAAATTCTACACTTTAACTCCTGCACTTAGCAATAGCAAAACTCTCTCCACTCAGCTCTGAATACAAACTTCCGAATAATTAATTCTGCCCGCGACGAAGTTTCTCCCGTATATATACCTGTATACGCCTAAGAAGAATCTTCGCAATTTCTCCACAAGCAATTTACGGGTTCCTGGAAAATGACGTTCGCTACGACGCGATCCCTCATCAGCGTTTTCGATTTCGTCAGGGCCGGCGCTAGGAGAGCGCTAGGAGATTCGTAACAATATAAATGGATGCACTTGAAGTGCATTCAACGAGGATTAGGAGTTCCACAGGAAGCTGTCCGTTTGGCATTGAATATTGTTGACCCTGCAGGAATCAATAAAAAAAAGTGTTTTTTCCATTTCTAATATTTCTTTAGGTTTGGTGTTTTTGTTTACTGAAACTTCGCGAGTTCTCCCACTTGTTTGCTTCTCATCTGAACCAACGGTCCATCTACTGAATGCATCCAGCCAATATCAACCACTCTTGTAGGCTTTGAGGCTGAGGATTTCTTGGTTAAAGTTGATTCCATACTTTCATCCTTATGCTTGGTTAATTTGGACCGAAGTTTTTCTAACAAACTCCCTCTCCTATTTATCTGTGAGACATCTCCAATTTTTGGAATGAACTTCTCCATGGCTTCAGGATGTAGTAATTTAATTGTATCCATGGTCATCTGAAAAAATAAGGTTGTATGAATCTTACAAAAATATTTTACTCAAATAACTGAAAGAATTACTTGATTAAATGTTTTGGGTAAATTGAAGCATCTAGAGATACTTCTGTTATAAAAAATAAAGTATGACATGCTTGACATGCCCACTAGTATATCTATAAAGTTAATTCTAGCTCTTTTGGTGATGATGGTGCTGCAGGTTTTTCATAGATCTGTAAAAGCGAATACCGAATATGCGACTTACCTTCTCATCTTCCATCAGATTAATGTTTTGGGATGGTAAGCCTCTCATTATCAAGAATTCCTTTAAACTATTTTCCATGATTTTTGATTTGATACACAAACTAACAAACATATAAACCTAATAAAACAATGTTGAATAACATCACAATATTCATACACTTTCACACGTGTCAGATGTTAGGTTATGTGCTTTAATTTCATCTTCTAATTTGAATTGAACTTTTGACTTTTATTTCTCAAAATTTTGAGATTATTTTCACGAAATATTGAAAATAAAAAAATTTCAGATGATATACCAATACGCCGTCGTATACAATAAATACCTTTTCCACACGAAGTTTTCAGGCGGTTCTAAGTACGTAAAATTTTATAGCAATAATTGGTCAACTGTATCAATGAAACGTTGCGAACTATTTAGTTGTCTCTGCTATTTGACGGAGACATACGAAGGAAAATCGCTTGTTGTGTCTGCAGTCTGCAACAGGTTTTTGATATTACCCTATTACCCATCCTAAAAACAGTAGCTAGAAGCATGAAAATCACGTGGTATGTAAATCTTATTTCACAACATTATACTATTATACTTTAACATATTAAAGTTCATAAAACAAATTGTGACATGAAAAAGAAATTAACAAGACGATAATTATCTTTAGATAACACGAAAATGAATATTTCAGAACATATTCCAAACGAAATGAGTGATATATTTCTGAGTAACATAGAGACACACACACAG
Source organism: Zygogramma bicolorata (assembly GCA_032362365.1). Classification (NCBI taxonomy): domain Eukaryota; kingdom Metazoa; phylum Arthropoda; class Insecta; order Coleoptera; family Chrysomelidae; genus Zygogramma; species Zygogramma bicolorata. The sequence goes on along the minus strand of JAVJAQ010004845.1, from coordinate 10,647 downwards.
AGTAATAGAGAGATTGAGACATTTTATGGCGCTTTTCCTCTATCTCTATCTTACTAATTTGGATGGTTCTCATTGACAGAAAAAGGACAGCAAACTGTAGAGAGTAGATGTAACAGAACCCATACTTCTTATACGTAAATTCTGTGATTTTCCACTGTCAATCCACTTGATTTCTGGAGTCAAAGTACAGTGTTGCTGTGCTGTGTTACAACCCTTCATCAAAATTTCGACAATTTCAAATCCATTTTCTCTAGCTCTTGAAATTGCACGTATTCTAACCGCAAAATCCGAATAACTGCAGAAAAACTGACACAGCTCAAAAAATACCCGCAATTCGGGTAATTACCCGCTAATTGGCAGCGCTGATACTGTCTCACAGAAACCACCAGTTACCATTGTCGGTCATCGGTCGGTAACCACCGGTTTATAATTTCTAACATGTTCCAAATTTGTTGGAGACTAGGAGATCAGCGCATGCGATTCACTCGCCTCAGGCGGCTATTTCGGTCGTGCCGGCCTTGTTGATATTGTTGTTGAATCATATGTCATTATTCAGTTTTATATATTAATATTATTTATTAATATATTTGAAGTTTATAAGAAAATATATCATGAATTTCCTTACACCAAATTGGTTGAAATTTTCTACAGTTAATTCAAGTGATAAGGGGCTTATTATCGACAACTCTGACTTTCACTGATATGACGACACTATCACTGTTAGCTGGTCTTCTGGCAGGAGTTTTTCGAACATCAGTTGCTAGCACCAAGTAAGAGTACCAACATTTTTGAAAATGCCAACTCAATACCGACACACCAACGGATAAATGCCCAGAATAACTATATATATATATATATATATATATATATATATATATATATATATATATATATATATATATATATATATATATATATATATATATATATATATATAAATAGATTATCAAATTCTCTGGTCTATCACAATTTGCATTCAATTCGAAATGCCCACCACAAGATAGCTAGCTATTTCTGGCTTTGGCCTTCATCAGCTGTGGGTTGGCATGGTCCTCGTATCGAAGACAAACTGTGATAGATATCCAGAGGATTTGAAATGAATCGTGCCTTTACGGCAAGCGACACATAAGGCACGATTCATTTCAAATCCTCTGGATATCTATCACAGTTTGTCTTCGATACGAGGACCATGCCAACCCACAGCTGATGAAGGCCAAAGCCAGAAATAGCTAGCTATCTTGTGGTGGGCATTTCGAATTGAATGCAAATTGTGATAGACCAGAGAATTTGATAATCTATTTATCAGTTTCCTGATTCATCTTGCTTCATAGCAAATAACACTTTCTCTTTATATATATATATATATATATATATATATATATATATATATATATATAATGTGAGAAGGTTAGACGACTGTCTAAGTTAAAGAAGAATCCTTTTAATATTCGGGTGTGCAGTCAACAAGGAATTGGAACAAAGTGAACTCTTTATTCTGTTCAAGCTTTCGAGTCTTTATTGGCTCTACAATGAATTGGGAAAAATTTTAATAGAAATTTTCTTTAACACGTGCTTACTTACAAGATGAGTTTCCCCCGAAGGGACTTCTGCATAAACTCATCTTCGGTAGGTCACATATTAACAGTGATTCTCATAATGATTCTTCCATTCATAATGATGATCCAATTTTTTACCTCTCTCTTCCTTATATTCCTACACTTCACCATGAATTCAATGGGTTGTTTTCCAAAATTCCTAATATTAAAATTGCTTATAAAAATCAAATTGTACTCAATACAATTTTTTTTAAATTAAAAGATAAAGATTCCCTTCTTATTCACATCATTTCTGTTAAAATTACAAATATGGTTTCCAATGCCCGTTAGGAGAAACAACTTCTCCCATATTTTCAATTCTTTTACGTGTTTGATTGCTCATATCTTTGAATTAAAGTTTTATATTATACTTATTGTACCATCAAGTCGATGTGTTGTGATATGTTGTCCTTCATGTTTTTACTAAAAAAGGATTATTAACCTCACATTCGTAAGTAAGCACATAATAAAAAATTCTATTCTTAAAATTTTTCCCAATTCATTGTAGAGTTCCTGATGAAGAGCCAATAAAGACTCGAAAGCTTGAACAGAATAAAGAGTTCACTTTGTTCCAATTCCTTGTTGACTGCACACCCGAATATCAAAATATACATATACATGTTGATGAGATACGCTTAAAAAGTATAGGTTCAACACACAAATTAAATTTCACAAAGCAAAAAAAAATCAACAAAATAGCAAGTGGAAAAACAAGTCTCAAACAAAGTTTAATGAAACTGAGCTTCGTTAGATTGGTTCAGACTTCATCACTTTAGCTAAACTTCTTCACGAAATCGGAATATATGGAAGGTATCGCGGTGACGTCAGTTGACAGGATAACATTGCTATATAGGAAACTGGCCATCCTCTGTAATGTTTAATGTCTTTTGCTTAAAACTGTGGTCATCCAGTACAGAACAGCTGTACTACCTCTAGTGATACAGGAGGACAGGCATAATGAGAGATTTTATACTTTTTACTAAATAATGACATAAATTCACAACATAAAAAATGAATATCAATAATAAAATATTTGTGAACGTTTATCCACGACTATTGTATAATATACCCACTATACGTATGACTGCTCGACATTAATGATACCTATCATTCACTAGTGAATAATGGGTCATTCACTGCTGTCGAGTACTTCCTTGATCTAGCTATAATATTATAATGTTTCGCTACAGGTCGCGTCAATGAATTCAACTTCAATATACGGTCGATCCCTGCAATTTCTTTCGACAGTTTTTTATAGTTAACGAAAATAAAACCACATACGATTTTCCCAAACATTAGTCGTTGATGAAGTATAGAATTCTACTCGCGTATAATGGCTATTATTCTCTCGGTGATTTAAGTCACTCGCCTGTGCCTCGTGGCAATAAACTTCACCTTGTGAATAATAGCCATCATTATACGCTAGTTGAATAATATACTATTTTGATTGTGTTTGAGACATCGCGCTGACGTCACTGACAGGATAATAAAATTGATGAATCGGGCCATCCTCTGTATAAATGTTTTATGTCCCTGGAGCCAATAGCCAAGTGTCAGTGTCCAATGACATAGATCTCCACTGTCCAAGTCCAAGTGTGCCAACTGAGCAACTGTGTGCTGTGTGTACTGACTGCTAATTTGGATTCTGCACTGCAGTTGGTTTATTTTATTTTCCCAAATCTTGTTACTTGTTAGTGAATGATGAATATTACGTAATAGTACATATTTATTTGACTAATCAATTGGAGTTTTAGAACAATAATGGCAAAAGCTTCTAACACTGGAGGCGTCAAGCCCATGTCCATTGCTGGACGATATGGAGATGAACGCGAACGACTCTTTGGAATGACTGATGCTGAAAGAGCTTTTCGTAAACAATGGTTGAAGGATCAAGAACTAAGCCCAAACGAACCAAAAAAAGTCCCCGAAATCTACAGAGCTACCTATAATCCTATTCGAAGAGCATATAGGTGGCCACTGGATCAATTTGCCAAAGTAATTGAACCTGTGGTAGGTGCACAGAGGGCTTATTCTATGAGATACTTCACTGGCAAAATTCTACTAGGAATAGTTGGCGCATATTGTATTACATATTATTTTAAATATAATACTTCTGATTGGACCCGTAGAGGAGGGTGGAGGATTATAGAGTCGAGAATTGCAATCCACGAAGGAGATTCATCATACCCCAAGCTTTCTGACAGATCAAAAGGATCAGATTATGGCAGTAGAGGCTTTAGTGAAATGAAAATGAATTTGTAAGAACAATTGAAAAATAGAAATAGTTTATGACTAGCTCATTTTTTTGTTTGAATGCAGTTCAGGAGAAGTATAGCCAATTTAATAACTACTCTGCAATATTTGAACCCTTTTTTGGAATAATTTCACACATGTATATTGTATTAATCAAAACTGCTTTCTAGAAGAAAATTTCATGCAGAATTTTTATGTAGTTGTGTAATTTGAAGAAGTCCTGTGTATAAAAAAAATCAATGCTTAGAAAATTAAAGCATCCACCTATGAGTGTAACAGTTTAGTAATAACTTCCAATAAGATTTGAAATAACTGAATATTGTCTGATTCAAACACCAAATTTTTCACTTGATTTTATCTTTCACTTTAAAGTTGTCACAATGCTAATTAATGAGAGTGTTCATACACGACACTTTTACTTCAACATTTTGGGTAGGAATGCTGTTGTTGAGAGGCATTGTGAGAACTTGCTTAAAGTAAAAGATGAAATGGAAATGTGGTCTACGAACCAAGCAATATTCTACATATTTTCTATGGCCTTCATAATGGGACAATACTGTGATTTTAAATGAATGAGTAGAAAAGTATGGTCTCATCTTTGGGTACTGAAACCAATAGGTCATTATATTCAGCCTAACAATTTGTCTCAAGAGTACTGGTACTGAAGGCATGATAATGTAGTAAATGAAAGTGTTTATCCATCTCATTGGTAAGGTAGAATGAAAAGGGAAAAAAAGGAATTGGTGAAAACAGAGTAAGTACCCAGCTATCTGGAAAACCTATAAAAGTCAGGAACAAGTCAGAACTTTGTTTTTTTCTACCCAGGAGACAGGAAAATTGAATATTGAAAATTTCAAATATTTATTTTCAAGATTTACTACATTGCAATCTATATAAAAAATTGTTGAATTTGTAACTTCATTGATTCATCTAATTTATTGTACCTAGCAACATTTTATTCTGTGGTAGGAAAATATCATTTGAAGGAATGAATACCTATTGCATTAGGACATTTGTTTCCCAATGTCTTCTCTTCCGTTTTTCTTAACTGATGTCTTAGCCTGAATAACACTTTTTTGAGTACTCATATACATGGCAATCATTCAAGAACAGAACTGAAATTGATTGTCAATGTCGTAGACCACTAATATTCGAAGATAATTTCAATGCCTGAACATTCATTTCCTGTGTGAGCCTGCATTTTCAATTCTATTTTGAAGCGTCATTAGCTTTCTCTCAACATTTCGGTCAAACTGAAAAACAGAAATCTGTACCTGAAATTGCCTTCAGGGATGGAAACTTTGTTGTGCATTGTCAAGTGAACAGAAATATTACATTTTATTATAGAGAGCGCAACAAAAACTTCCGATTTTACTTTTCATATAGGTATTGGCTAACTATTGTAGCTGTTACCGGTTACAACGCCGTCTAAAGACAATTGTTATACCATTGTCCTTTCTTGCCCCAAACTGTTGATATTTGAGGATTTTTTTTTATTTTATAGTATAGTTCAGTTCGACCATACACTCAATACATTTTTATTTGTTGAACAACGTTTCATGATTTTCATATTATTTGTTATTCAGTCATATCGAAAAATATTTCATGTAAAAGTTTCAGATATCAACGTATTCATTTACCAGTACACAGGACACTGGTTGAGAGCGTAGCATATCAAAGTTGTTTCTCAAAAGGAACTTATTTCGGATTCTTCTTGGAAAGAACTTTTCAAAAATATAAGGCAGAGATGAATTACCCCAACACCAAACTGATATTATTCGCAGTCGACACGCGTTTCTCTGAAAAAAATTCAACTTTTACACCTAACGTTTCCATCCCATCGTTTATTTAGAAGTTATGCTCAAACGATAGCAGGAGAGCAATCTTATTCAACAGCCTCCATGTTCAACAGAATTTCGGAGAGTTCTGATTGTCATGACAAAGTTTTGAAAATTTAGTTCTTCAGTTGTCAAGTAATAATTTTGATTTTAATCTTTTACTTATACTGATTGAATTAGTACTCGAAAATAAATTCCCAATTTTTCTAATGGAACACCCCATATATTATTTCATGTATAGTACACTTGAGTACTTTCAGAAAATATAGGGCTATATGGTAAACGCCGATCCATAGTTATATCACTTATACAAAAAAAAACATAAAAATTTTTCCGATGATCAGTAACGGTCATTATTGCCCAGCAAAAAAAATATTTTCGTGATTTTAGACCAGTTTTAATTTTTTTCTCCAGGGAATTCTGAATCTTCTTCAATCCCCAAATATATAAAAGTCCAGAAGCCTTCTTTCAGTAATTGCACCCTGTGGTTTGTTTTGAGGATTCAATTCGTGTTGTAAAACTTCATTGAGAGGAAGAACTGTCCAACGAAGTTTTTGTTGATATTGTGGACTGTTGAATGGGTCTACTTTTCAAAATTTGTTTGAGCATAACGTCCAAATCGCTTTGTATATTAGCATACATCCCAATATTTTAGAAAGTTTTTTTCAATTGAATACCAATGAGAATCATTACGTTTTTCTGTTTGAAAAAACATGACGATATGCTACTCTTTTAATCAGTACATTGTGTATTGGTGAATTATTTTGAAAGGCAAAATTTTTTGAACAATTATAAAAATGATTTTTTGATAATGTCACCGCACCTCATGCTCATTTAAATTTGGTATGACATACTGTATAATTGAGTTTTCAAAACTTTTTTAGTGTTACTATTTAGTTCGATTGAGGGGGTTATTACATGCATATGCCATTATCACATGTAAAGAATGTTTGTAGTACTTTCTCATCATCAGGTACAGGAAAATCCTAGAAAAGTCAGGGGTCCATTTCATTTAAAAAGCTGGGTACCCTTTCAAAACAAAAAAACTACAGTCGTTACTGTGAAAGACTCATGTTTTTTTATAACCAAGCAATCTTATCAGGAATTTTGGTTGAAGTTTTATGATGGAAAAAGGTTACAATTCAAGCAAAGGTTTTGAAGAAGGTGGAATAAGATGTAAAGGGCAGCTGATGTTTTCATTTTTTTGTGCAAAAAAAAAATTAGTACAGATTATACCTTTTTTCTGAAGGGCCACAGCTCTCGAAAAAAGGAATAGCGCCGCGGTTTGACTTCAAATTTGTGTTTACACATAATAATACATACAGCTTGTCCATTTTAATTTGACACACAAATGATGACGTATTGCGGCAGTGCGATACAAGCAGCCATAAGAAATCTACTGTCAGATTAGTGTGGAACCGGATGTGGATCCAATTACTGTAACAAGTTGAATTGAATATGCTGTATCTACTTCCCAAATTTTTTTCAAAGGCTCAATGAGTGAAGTCAAATAAACTAGGTTATGATGACATCCAAGAATGAAAAGTTTATTCTAAGTAACTTTAATATCGCCTGATTTTTTAAAAATTTATCATCGGTAACGAACTGATAATGGTGGTATAAAATCAGTAGGCGCTGCTATCTCACGGGTTAAATTATGTCAAGATTTTCATACCAATATTTTACAGGATTTACATGCTTTTTGGATCAATGCCATGCAGGCATTAGTGCACAATAGAAGTCATATATTAATTTAAATAATATATTAAATTCTAAAGTTTGCTTATAACTATGTTTTATTTACTATAAATACCTTATTTGATAGACTTTCTGACCTAACTACCTGAATCTGATGACTAAATAGATAATAAAAAATACAAATAATGAAAACAAAAACATATACAGAATGTAGTAGTTGTGGGATCCTCGGGACAACCTCAACACCTTATTCATAGTTGTTCCTAAAAATCCGCTCGTTCTATCCATATCATCATCAACATCTCCAAGTAGTCTGTCTTGATATTTCACTTCATTACCTATATCAATGGATAAGGATTTCAGAACACCAATTTTTTCTTGTAGTTCTTGAGTCATTCGGTTATTTTCTTCTTCAATTTCATTAGAATCTTGAGGTAGCGGTTCGTAATAATTACCAGCATGAGCTCTTCTCATTTTATGCAATGCCAGCTTTGAAAAATACTTGAAACTTCGATTGTTTGTTTCTGTTGACGTGTAGGTAGAAGTTTTAAAAGTATTAAGTAAGGTTAGTTGTTGTGTTGTTACCACAGAACTCGTTATAACTGTGAGTGACATATAATCATATACTATACCCAAAGTCAAGTAATTATCTTTTCTAGTTATGTGTGTGTATTAGGGCGGGTTGTAACAAGACACGTTAACTGTGGTTCAAGTTAACCGCGGTCAGATGATGAGCGTTAGCCAATAGAATCGTTTGTTGCTTGACAACTGAACTCCGTTCACTTGAACCACAGTTAAGCTACCTTGTAACAACAGACCGTGTTACTAACTTAAGGCTGGATTCAGACAAGGACAGTAAACTATTATAGAGGATGGCCAATTCCCTATGCTGCAATGTTGTCCTGTCAACTGACGTCACCACGATTCCTTCCGTAGTTTATATGTACATTTCGTGATGCAGTGGAACTAATATGATGAAGTTTGAGCTACTCTAACGAAGCGACTGTTGTCAATTGCCATCAATGCCATGCCATATGCTTGCCATCTTTTATTTTTATTTACTTGAAATAATTGTCCCAAATTCAGTTATAATGAGTATCTTTATTTCATACTAGTTAATGACATGAACTCATAACAATTGAAATGACTATCAATAATAAAACAAAACATTAGTATTGTGAATCTGTTTTTGGTTATGTTTACGGAATCGCGATGACGTCAATGACAACATAATGAAATTGGCGAATCGGGCCATCCTCTGTAAAAATAGTTTACTGTCCTTGGGATTCGGACAGATCCAATGGTACGACGATTCGACAGCTTTCTGATTGGTCAAAATTAAAATTTTTTTGCCTGTGAAGTCCAATCGCAATAGAATGTATAATGCGCCTTGTCCATAGTTACTGCTGATATTTGATTGGTCTCTGTCTAGCAACAACGTATATGTTCAGCGAACGTGTGGTTCAAGAATAGGGCCGGCGATCATAAACGATAAATCTCCGCCAAATCTCTTTAAAAAAACTTCACATATTTTTGTCTATTTCTCTACTAGGAAGGGTGTAAAAGGGATGCTTACTGCACCGGCTCAGTAAAGAAAATCAAAACAATTCTTCAACCAAAATTTTTATTTCCTGTCCCAGCATTGTGGTGCCAATTTCAACTCAACTCAAAAAAGTTATCACTCCGCGTTTGCTCATGTGAAGTCGGGGTGGGGTGTGGGTGAGGAAATAATATCTTTGATTTCGAATAAAAAAAAGTAAGCCTTTGGGGCGCCAGTTGGACGAGTCCAATAGGAAAGAGGTGGAGAAGAAGTCAAAAAGTAACAACAAGGCTTCGAACTCTGAATTTGTGGTACTGATAAATAATGAGAGGACTTATTTACAAACCGTTAGAACTAATGTGTGAAAGTAATCAAAATGACGTTTCGTAACTGTCAACAATTCTCTGAAATGAGTAGATATTCTTACGACTACGCACACATGATTACAAAAAAGTATGGGAAATCAACTTTACGGGTAAAAAAGCGGACATACTTTCCAACGGATTTCTTATTGAAGACTAATATTATTCATCAAGCGGTGGACGAAGATCATTACCCCTCCAACAGCTGTCATAGGCGCACAAGAGAATAAGTAATAAGATTATCCCTTTTTTCATTTGTGGATATTGTATTCCTCAGAAAACCGACTGCTGCCAGTACAACCAACTGTACCAGTAAGTAGGCTATGACAGTTCCATGACTGTCCATGACCAAAACAGCGATTTTTTCGTGTTAAATTTCATTGTTCTAAAAAATTGTTCTAAAATTGTTCGTTCTCGTTAACCAGCTGACGAACGTCAACCCTCAGAAGTCGAAACTTGTGCGTGGAATGAATCAACGAGGCCTTACCTTTTGACGTGCGATTACCCAGCATGGTGGCCCGGCGAGGATTCGAACCCCGGCCTTCCGCTTGATAGGCAGATATGCTAACCACTATACTACCGAGACCAAATAATCTAATATCCATTCTGGTAATTTTGGCACCAGCGATCAATCAGAGTGTGCCAAGTTGTCAGGTGATCGTCGCGAGTACGCCACCTAGTGCGCTCAGACCTGAATAAAAAACTTCCGATGCCATGGATCGAAATTGGTCCGCCTGTGTGAGAGGCAGATACGTTTACCGCTACACCAATTTACCATTTAATATAAAGATGATAGATGTTCGTGATATGGTTACTAGCGTCGTTACGAGTCACCCAAACATTGCCAATGGGCGGAGAGGGCAATTGCTGCATGGCGCATTGGGGACATCGATGGAGGCACTGGGGCCTCGCGGTCACCGTCGTATGGGGGCAATACGCTTCGTATTGGACTTTGAATTAGTTTCATTCGGACAATATATCGTGCTGATTGTTGACATGCATGTTATATGGCAAGTAACGACCCTCTGGACAAGATCAAGTTACCCAAGTGGGCATTGTGATGACGAAGCCCACGCACACGTTCCAGACTTCCACGAAGGAGACCATGGACGCTATTGTTTCCAACAAACATCATCAGCATGTCTAACTTTATAAATAGCCCTGCGTGGCGTCATTTAGTTAGTCGTATTTCGTTCTCTGTAGATGCAACTTCAATTCAAATAAACGAATATTCAACTCAAGGGAATTTAGTACTAAATTCTCCTTTTGAGTTATATATATTTTTTTTAAAGTCAAAGTTAAAAAGTGAGATATAACAAATTGGCGCAGTCAGTAGGATCCTTCAACACCAGCGGAACACG